>WUQG02453605.1:0-12774 GCA_011317285.2 Androctonus mauritanicus | reverse complement strand
GCTTTATCTCTCTTACAGTAAATTTATATAGGTAAAAGTTTAACAATAATTACTCTTTCCTCCATTAAAATAATGAGAAAATTTAAATGAAAAAGCAGTTGTGTCTGCCTGCATCCTATTAACTTTAATTACATAAAAGTTAAAAATCTATTCTAAGCAATGTAATAAATTTATTTAAACATATATTTATTTGATTAATCTAATGGGAATTTAATAATCACAGTAATTACTTAATTTTAGTATTAAGCAGATTGTTCCCATATGGGAAATTCCACAAGTGGTGTATATTTTCCGTGGAGACTATCATAACAATAATGGGGAAAATTATTTTTATGAATGCTTACTGGCTTAATGATTTCTTTCCTAAGTCTCTAAAGATGAATTTTTGAAAAAAAAAATAAAATAAATAATGCTGTATCTATACATATATATTAGTTTGTCTTCAAGATACAGAGGATTCGTGATCGGTATATGCCATCGATTTGTCAAACATGGCCGAATACGTTGACGCTTCATTTCCATCTGTTGTTGTAGCAATTGATTTTATTTGAATCTAAATACAGACTTTCGTCTGTCATCGCCAGATGGTGCCCAGTTTGACTTGGATTTATCCAGCTTCTTCAGTTCAGCTTTTTATTATTTTTATCAAAAAAATAAAAAAAAAACACAAACGAAAAATACTTTACGTTTTATTTTAAGGAATATTTTGATTCAAAGAAAAATAAAAAACAAATAAAGTATATTCTAAAGAAAATAAGGCATACCTCTAAGGCTATTTTGCTTTATAATTCAAAGTCTTCGGTTGGCTAAATTTTATATTTTTCTTCTAAAATTATATTTTCTTTAAAATAAATTTTCTTGTATGATTTAATATGAATTTTGTTAAGTTTATTTTATATTCCTGTTCGAAATTTTTTTATATGCAGTTTTATTGATTGTATGAATATTGTTTTAATCTTTTGACTTTATCTATTCTTTCGTTCTCAAACTAGATCAGAAATGAAAATGACTTGTTTCAACATGCCGATCAACAAACTTACTTTATCTCTCAAGATGCTGCAGAAGCAAAGAATTTCAAGAAATCACAATAATTGGATTTATGAAGAAGCTATAAGCAGGAAAAAATACATATATGTATTGTAAGATTATTATTGTTATTACCATATCTAAAATTTTTATATTATAAATGTAAAATAAAAGATTTAAAAATAATATATTTATATTATTTTCTAAAATCTTTATTTTATCATCAACTGGCATGATCAACTAACGTAATTTTAATGTGTTTCTATTTTAGATAGCACTGTAATTAGACTGAACTAGTTAAATTGCATGCAATCGTTGCCAGAAAAAAAAAATACTACTTTTCACCGAACTAACTGGAAGAATTGTCTGGATTTCTGACAGAGACTAATTTTCCTTATCTGTTTTCCAGAATCACCTGCTTTTCATCTCGTTTCTTATAAGTAAAAGGAACTGTAATGAATTGCAACACGAATTAAATGTCTTAATTATTCTCTTCTAGGTATCGATAAAATTAATTAACCTTGATGGACTCCTTTCTAACAGGCGTATTTAAAAACGAATAATTTATTCCTGTAGTGCATTTCGGTTAATTGCACTGTAGAAAAATTATTGATGACGTTCATCTTTTCTGTTTGTTTATAATCTTTTTTGATTATTCATGGTCAGGTTATTTCTAAACATTTTCTCATCATTTTCATCAGTGGTGGGATGAAAAGCTTAATACTCTGTAGCACTTAACCAGAAAACTTTAAAGAAAATATTTTTTCATGGAATAGAATAAAAACTATGATATTGTCTTAGAGTTTGATTTTTTTTCTTGAATTATGAGAAATTAACTTGTCAATCGAAATGAATTTTGAGTAAGAATTAAACCATTTGACATTAAGAGATTTTTAGAGTTGTAATAACAATAATAACATATATTATTTTATATAACAATAAATAACAATAACAACAAATTGCACCACATAATGATTACATTATGTGGTGCAATTTGTTATTATTATTTATTATGTTTTCAAAACTTATATTGTATCTGTAAAAAAACATTCAATACATGATTTAGTGAATGTAATTAGAGGGTGATAACTTTAGAAGATAGAAAAGTGGGGTGAAGACCGATAAAGTCTAAGAACCACCGTTTTCAAAGAAGAGAAGAACTTCGTTATTATTATCGTTTAATATTTTTATAATAAAATAAATTGTTTTGAAGAAATTTTATAATTTAATCTCCGGTCAAAAAAAAAAAATTATCTGAAAATTAAAAAAAAAGCTTATCTGTGAAGATACTGTTTTTATCGATTAACTAGATATTGTAGCTTTAATCCTGAAAAATTTATCGATGCTAAAAAGAAAACAGTATGCAATCTAAAAAACGAATATGTTTTTTTAAATTAATTTTATCTATATATAATACTAAAATCATATTTGAATTATCTTCAGGTTGTTTGGAAATTTGTAGTAACTCAAACAATAGGATAATGGTTGAATAGTAAAGAGCATTATATAAGTATAACAATTTAAATGAAATTTTAAAATATTTTGTGAATTTTAGAATCATAAGTATGCAGGCTATAAATTTATACAAAATAATTGGAATTGAATATTATAGATCATTTTTACACAGATATACTTTTAAAGTATAGAGAGGAGATGCTAATTCCATGGTTATAGAAGAGGTTATTGGAGTCAGAATTATGCATATGAAAAAATAATAATATAGCATGCTTTCCATGAATCTGATCTAGATCTCATGTAGATTTATTAAAAATACTTCCAATGCTGAATAATTTCTACATTTAATCTTTTAAACACACAACTTTCAAGATCGGTTTCTATTATTATTATTCTTTTGCTTGCAGCTAGAATGGCTTAAAGACGATAAATTTAACACAGTAGTTTTTCAGGAGAATTGAATAATGTTCAGAGTTTTAAATTATTAATTCTTTGAGTACACGGAAATGTGTTTTGAAATATCTGTTCGAAGTTATGTTTGTCCATCTAACGTTTTTTGACTAGTCATATACTGTATAATCCTCTTATATATGGCGTGTCAAATTATCGATTTGAAGCTTCATTTTCTAGATATCTTGTATATTTTTCAAATATTAAATTTTAGAAAGTTTACTGCTATGTTTACAAGTTAACAATTCTGTTTTTACGTTTATAATAATGTTCAATGTAATTCATTTGGATGATGGAAGCTGATGAATAAAACAAAAATTTTTTTATATTCTTTTGCTATAGTGAAGAAACTTAGAAATTTATGTCCAAACAAATGTCGACTGCTATAAAAACAAATGATATCAAAGTTTTCTCATCATACTCATAAAATAAGAAAACAAATTAATAAAATCTTGTGATCTGACTTTAGTATTTTAGAATGCTGAAGAATTTTTTTTTTGTTTAGATATTCGATCGCCTAATAATAGCAGAAAATTTATCCAGTAAAGAATTTGAGAATGGCAGAGAAATTCAAACAATTGGCGTAATTTTTAAAGTCAAACAACAGAATAGTAAATATTACTGTTCTGTTGTTTGACTTTAAAATTTGTTGTTTGAGAATTAAGAGAAATAATTTTCAAAATATCCTAACTTGATATATTTCAGTTAATGACATTACTGTTGAGTGGAAAGGAGAGAAGCCTCCATCATTATATCTATAACCTAGCAGCTAATGGTATTAACCATTTGATCGATCGATTAATGGTGAATGAATGTGATTTAAAAGAAAGTAATAGGAAATGCTAATACAGTTATATTATTTTTAACAGTAATATATATTACGGTACAAGATATCAATCTGGTGATTATCCATAATCGCCGGTTATTATGTATAATCACCAACGATTTAGGTAAAAAGTGATAAATTTTTTTTCGTATTTTGCAAATTTATCACATTTACCAGTGATTATGCATACTCGCCGGTTCATAGTGGTAAACTTAATAAATTGTACTTAATTAACCAAATTTACCGGATTTCATACATAATATCCAGTCTAGGATGGTAAATTTGATAAATAATGCATTCTCGTCGATTAATGAAATAGTTGGCTGCATTCATAGTCATTTATGTGATAAGTTCGGCTTTAAGTGGTCAAAGAAAGTAAGATCTCACTCGGTTCAAGAAATAATCGCAAGTGAAAGTGCAGAAATTACAGTTGGCACCCGCATAAAGACGTCTATAAAACTTGAACATGATAGGCCTGATATTTTTTTATATGACCAAAAAAAAAGAAAGATTATAGACTATATCTTATTGAAATCGAAATCACAAATCAGGATTTGTTAACAACAGTCGAAAATGAAAAAATGAGGAAATATGACTTAATGGCAAATGAATTGAGCGTGATATATAAGTCCCAAATAAAGATAATTTCCTATGTGATGAGTTAGGAGCTATTGCAACAACTTACCACAAAAATCATATCCGAGCTATCAATTTGTCCTTAAACGTAGAAGAGTACATCACATAGACTCGTATCATCAAGAAGGTTCTGGAAAACATCTTTGAAAAGAGATGCGGATTTGACCAAGAGGATGTGGAAGTCGATGTTGACTGAAACGACTAGAGATCATCGAAGTTGAAGATGAATGAATACTAAGAGGCTGTTGCAAAAGTGAAACAACAGAACTCTGTAATTAAATTATTAATTAAAACTACAAAAGATGAAAAATTTCATGATATTTACCAAATTTATGAACTATATTTTGGAAATTAAGCAAAAATCGCTTTAAAAGTAATATATTCAGCAATATTTAACAAACTTACCAAATTCGTATGGGAATTATGTAAAATCGTTGGTAAAAGTGAGAAATTTAGTGAAATTTGTCAAACTTACCTAGATGATTGGTGATTATGCATAATAACCGGCAATTATGCATAATCGCCAATTAATCTCTTTTACAGTAACATATATACTAAAAGCATTTATATTGCTTTAGACTAGGCCATTAGTTAGCAAACTTTTCATATGAGGGTCAGTTTTCAGAATTCAAAATGAAAGGGAGCTGCAGGATATATAGTTATCATATATATATGCTATTAATATTGTATTATAAACGGATCATTTTAATTATTTAACTGTTATTCTATTTATCTTAATTAAAAATATATATATAGATCGTCCAATACCGAAATCAATATTTATTTACTAGTAATAATAGTAAAAAATAGAATAGATTAATTAAGATAAATAGAATAACAATTAAATAATTAAAATGATCAATTATAAAATATTAATCGTATAGTTATTATATATCCTATCATCAATATTTTAAATGTCAAATTCATTTTGGGATATAGCGTATGATAGTATTAGATAAATGGTGTTCTAATGCACATTCAGGAACTTTAAATATCTTAAACATGATAAATATTAGCATAGAGATTTAAGTCCGATAACATACGATGCATTTATTGTCGCTTCGGCAGTTGAGTCGTCGCACGTTCCTAACTGGACACACGAGGCTGCGAACTACTCGGCACACACACATCGAAATGATTCAATAAACACTCCCAAATGTATACACCCACGCTGCAAACCATTCGACATACACTTGTCGAGACCCATGCGATTGCCTCCCAAACGACAAACTAATTTCTAAACTTAATTTTTTAATCTACTTAGTTAAGGAAATATATTGCATGTGATACGGGGAGCACGTATGATGTAAATTTGCTATTCATTTTTAAGTCTTTTATCGTATATCTATTTGACGCATACGAATAAATAAATATATTTTTAGTATCATTTCATTCTATGAGATGTCTCCCTTTCAAGCAACAATACGAGGCCATAATATGGTGAAAGAGCAATCGCCGTATTTATATAACAGCAGAAATTTCTGATTTAGAATTTTTGTTAAAAAAGTTTAGTGGATCCAAATTATTTTTGTAAATCGCCACTTCGAAACAGTTCCGAAAACAACCATCTGAACACTCTCAGTCAAAATAATGGGACGAGAATAGGCGAGCCGGTTTTTTTTTACTACCTTTCTCTATGAGGTCATGAGAAAGTTGTGTTCTCGAAGACGAGACGCGCGAAGATCGAATTTGACGACGAGGCGGGAAAGCTCATCGGGAGGTCCTGATCTGTGTAGAGTCCCACTTCAAGCTCCCAGTGATGGAGGTGGGCATCGCCGAAGCAGTCACGATTCCGCATAGGAGCCCACAAGCGAACCCCCAGTGAACCACCAGTACGAGGTGACCTCTTTAGTCGCCTCGCGGGGTCAAATGGTGAGTATATTCTAACTCCTTATCCATACGGGTACGCGAGCGGTTATTGGTGCCATCGATATATATATCGATGATTGGTGTTCAACGGTTGAACTTGAAAAACAGCGCCATCTGAACATTTAAATAAGAGACGAAAATACGCGTTCGACGGAAAAAATGCTGATATGAGCATCGGCCGCGTGTTAAAATTTCTATGTATGCGATTGAATTAGATAACAAAGAACAAAATATAATATATGGCCAATATCGGTCATATTATTCAGTCAAGGAATAATATGACCGAAATTAGACAGAAAAAAACGTGTCGTATGAATTCAGTCTGAAAATAATTAAAAATTAAATTTTAATTTGAAAATTCGAATAACAGCAATTTTAGAAAAAACAATCGTCTTCATTCCAAACGTGATAAGTTAATGCGGTTGCGAATGGTTTCTGCAGTATTTGAGTCGCAAAAAGAAGAGACCATGCCGAATACATCGGTATGTTGTACTCATCAATATTGAATTGCTTCAATAAATATAGTAATTTGGTTTCAAAAGTGAATATTTTCTCTTTTTATTCTTTCTAGTGTGAAGTTCACAAAACATACCTAGAAACTCTTCAGCTTTTGGTACAGATAACCCAGAATCCCCTAACTAAAATATTTATATGAAGAATCAGTGCTCAATCCATCGATCTTTGTGCTTTACAGTCCGGTTGATCCCTCTACAGGGCTGGACACTCTGTGATAAGACCTATAATAGTCCAGTCACTTATTAGAAAATGTAGAAAGTGGCGTTAAAAATTATACGGTCCAACGGTCTCAAACTCCCAGCCCGATACACCCTTTAAGGCGACCAATGTCTCATTTATTATAATTGTAAGATTAGTACTGTATACTGGATGGTTTTAATATTAATTTCAGCGAAATAGATAATTTAATAAAAGTTCTGAAATTGCTAAATGAATTCATTAGCAAATCTAATGAAAATGTCTTATCAGTTCGTTAACTTATCATTTTGTTTTTAAGAGTTAAATTCTTGATAACTTTTCAGAACACAAGAAATAGAAACAGAGTAGATAATTTAATTAATCCAAATAAATTTATGTTACATCAAAGTAATATTTTATGGAATAAATTAATTTATTATTATTTTTATAAAGATTTTGGTAAATCTATAAGTAAATTTATTTATGTGGATAAAGAATCGAACAGCATTCATAATTTTAAATGAAAAATGTATACCTAAAATAAGGAAAAATAATTTGAAAGTATGTTTTTTCAAACAGAAATATAGTATATTAAGTAAATTAAAATGCAGTAAGTGTACCTGTTTCATATCTCGGTTTAAAACGGAGGATCTCAGTTTTAGAAAGCATTAGCAAAAATTATTAAATATTTTAATTACGAAATAAAATTATTTAATTTTACGAGATGCAGATGTTTGGACAGGTCCACAACATGTTTCTTTTCAATAAAAATACTTAAATGAAAACGTGTGTTGTTGCTAAGCAATATGAAATTCTGATCATTATGCAAGTTATGGCACCGAAGAAGGGCTTTATGAAAAAGCGGTATGTTTTATTTTTACTTCACTTTTTTGTCTTTTGTTATTTGAATATCTTATAATACATTAAATAATGATTGCTGCTGGAAAAAATCCCGTTATTTCCAACCAACATACTAATGATTTGTTTCTTCAGTGATCCATGATGTAACTCTTTGAAGAATTTAAAATAAAGTGAGTAGCGTATAGAAAATAATGAAAAAAGAGAAAAAAAGATTTTTTCCATAAGAAGCGTGGTAGATCATTAATTGTAAAGAGAGAAAACCTTTTAGGAATTTTTACAACAAATGGACGAGAGAGTGAATGAATTCTATCCCACCCACAGAATAATAACAGAATATATCAAAATAGCCACCACATAAAAAATAATTAAATGATCAAAAATCAGTATAATAGATTTACGATGTGGATAAGTGACAGTCGACGATGTGGAACGTAGTAGAAATGTTGATGTAAACAAACAGATATCTTTTATAAATACAATACCGAAACTTACTTGTGAAAGCGATACAGACAATGCCTAATAATAACAAAAATGATAAACGATAAAACAATTTATAACTAACAATAAAAATTTGTCTATATATCTTTCAAGACCTTTATATTTTCCACCATAAAGCGAAAATGTGGTGAGATAACTCGGCAAAGAGGTTCAACGTACCTAAACAAACGATGTTTCCCAAGTGTCAACATTAATTTCCGAAAGATAGAATTGTGGATAACCGGGCGGCCCTACTCATCTCTCCTCTAGATCCAAATTTCTCTTGTCATATCATGAACTGCTGGCCGTTCTTCACTTCCTAGCTATTGTTGTTTCCATCCATTACTTTCATCGGATACAAACAAACACTTCGAATTGAAGTTGGGATAACTCGAAGATTCTACTGCTCTATCTCATCGAAGACAGTTCAGAAAGTCTCGCAATCGATCTATCAGCCTCCCGTCTCTAACAAAATTCGCCGTTTTATATTAAAGATAGTAAAATTAACTTTGATAGTAGCAAGAAATGATTTATCATTTTAGATTCACGGATAACTGTTTCGCTTATTTTAAATTAAACTTCCAACATTATAATCTAAATTATATAAATATAAACATAACTATTAACAACGGGGTAAGTTTACATTTGGCAGTTTCGCTAGTTATGATGCAATATTAATAATACAAACATATTCCCATGTGCTACAATTATTCATCTGTTTATAAAACATAACTAACTTTAACAATTGAAAATAATCACTAAGTTATAATTCAATCTAAATAATAATTTATTGTTCATATTCTCTTTTTTATGAGTTTTGAAACAGGTTGTGTAAAACAGAATTCATAGAATTGTTAAGATTATTACTGTTTACATTATTTTCAATATCATGTTTAGACACTTCATGTAATAACGTAAATATATAGGCCTACATTATATAATATAATAAAGTAAATATTTAACACAAACAAACGGAATTTATACAGCAATGGTGTTCAACCTTTTTTTTTTACTATGAGAGCTACTTTTCTGTACTAAGTTATTCGGCGATCTACTTACTCTCTTATATAGATCATGTTCCTCCAATATAATACCTGATTACACACAACTATGCAGTTAAATACGCTCACTCACTTCAGAGAACCCACTCTCCCAGTCCTAAAACTTTATTTGTGTATTTAAAAATTTATTTATCACTTTTAATTATCTTAATTCAACAAATATATTGGAATAAAATATTTATTAATTTATTTTGGAAAACTAAAGTTAGAAAAAATAACAGATTGATTACAAACTCATAAGTTACAGAAAATGCTGATTGATTAAAAAAAAAAAGTTAATGTGAAATTTGGCATTGTTTGGAACTGGCAATATTTTCGTAGTCAGGTTGATATGAAGAAGTGGCCAATGGCAGGCAATCGTCCAAATGATTATTTATAATTTAGTTTCTTGATTTTTTATGACGTTGATATTTGAAAAAGCGGATTCTGACAAGTCTGTGAACACGACAGAATTTTTGGCGCAATATCAGTTAATATTGGAAACTTTTCACGCTTATAACTTTACGCGCAGAAACGATAAGAAAGTTATTGATTTGACAATTTTAACGAAAAATAAACAAACAGTTGCAATACACTTAAAGAGAATTTAAAAAAAGTAATGATAAATCATTATGATTTCAGTTTTAGTTATATTTGTAAGGAGGAATAAACAAGAGATCGACCAAAAATCGCTTCGCTATCGATGGGTTGTACACCGCTGTTATATAGTAGGCCTATATGATTCAAAATATTTGTTTCTGATTAATAATATATTTCATTGAAATGACTTTAATATATTATACAACAATGGTCTTAAGCAATTAATATTGGCAAAATATCTCAAGAAGATAGCATAAGAATATTCATATTTTGCATGGTCGTCGGTTTTCATATACACCAACTAATTTTTAAATTCCTACGTGTTACCAGACGACACAGTTTTGAAATTTAAACATTCTATATTTCGAAACTATTTGTGGCATATAAAAGATACTTTATTTTTGAAAGTTTAATAAAAATGAATATTGCTTTATTTACCATTGGTAGAAGTTTTATCTTTATACTCCTTAATCATCCGTATATAAGTTGTTTTTTTTTTTTCATTTTAATTGAGAATTTATATATAGCCATCGAATTTTTTAATTAAATTATTTATTGATACAGATTATAAAATTTTTCACGGGTTTACTTTTTTCAATTTAGATTGGAAAGTCATTAATAAATATAGAAATTTGTCATTTTCATTGGTGAACGAGCATTAATCATTTCGGTACTATATTTAGAAATTACAAGACCTCGATTATGAAAAAATCGAAAAAGATTCTCTGGATATCTGGACTGGTATCTGATTAGACGGTACAAAAATTAAATTAAAAAAAAAAATAAAAAAAATTCACGAAGAAAATATTTTAAACATACGCGAAAATTAAACTTATTAAAGAAGAATAAATGAATGTTTTTCGAAACAATTTCTAGCGCTAAATAAGCTCGTAAACAAACTCGATAAGAATTTAATTATCGAATACCAAAATCTAAACGAATAGTAATTTTCCAACACACTTTTAATTGGATTATATATCTAATATAAATGATAATCATCTCTAAACAAAATAATTCATTTGAAAATTTTCTCATCTTATAAATAATTGGTTGATATAATTAAATATCGACAACTTTCATTTGTTTTTTTATTAAAATCAAATTTCCAACGATTACCTATAAGCTTATAAGCAAATATGCGTATTTAATAGGGAAAATTAACTGAATTGGTTTATGAAAATAAATATTATAAAGTATTGTTTGTTTTCTTATAGATAATTAAAACTTAATGCGCTTGATCCAGCCAACAAATCAGTATTTGAAGAGTATGGGAAAAAACAACTTATCCAATTTTGTAGAAATCAATTAAATCGGTCCCTCTCTAATGCATTTCTACTTTTATCACGCTCAGTTCGAATATATAACATTTAAAAAGCCACGTTTTACGCTGTCCCAAAATTAGAACCTGAAAAAAATATTTATATATATATATTTTTAATTTTTTACGACTGATTTTAATCATTTTAAAACGGTTAAAAAGTATTCCTACTTTCCGAATCAACGCAACAATCTATTTTAATCTTAAGTGAAAAAAAAGATATTGTGTAACTTTATTATACTTTACACATTAAATTAACTTTAAAAATTAAATTATTTTATTATTTTTATTAAATTTATAATTACTAATTAAATTAATTAATTTTTTAATTTTTTAAATTAAATTTTAAATTTATAATATGCAAAAATGAGGAAAAATTATAATTTTCAGTAATTTTAACACAAGCATAAAATATTATTATGACGTTTTATGTATCATTTTAATTTTATGATTTTTAACGGTATCAAAATTATAATTTAAGAATAATATTTTAAATGAAGTGCTACTTTCCGAAAATGTCCCTTGTTTTGAAATGATTAAAAATTGTTGGGATTATAATATAAGCCATAAAAATCATCTCCGATGCCATAATCAATTTGTTTAATGTCATAAAAATCTATTAAATAATTCCGAAAGTTATTAATGGGAACACACAGACACCAGACAGCGAAGGTAGTGATCTCATAAGCCTTAGTAGTCTCTTCCTTCCGAATGTAAGCTAAAAATAAATCCAATCGTTAACATAATATTATATTTAAAACCTATAAAAATTAAGTTTATTCGAGTTTATTTAAGTATAAAAAACAATACAATAAAATGAAGGTGTAGATTTGGATGTCATCTTTTATCTATCTAACTTACGATATACAGTACTGTATATATATTAAGTAATAGGTTGAATTTGGTTAAATGAATTTTCGACCAAGAGATGGCACTTCAAGTTTCGATATAAAAATTTCGACTACCACATTTTGTTTTATTCCGAGATAAAGTAATAATATTAATACTATTTATAATGATAGTAATATTTTTTTAAATGATAAATATTCATTAATATTAATATATATGATTTATCTTTTTAATGCATAACTTTATACAACTGTTTGACCATAAACTAATATTGTCATTAATATAACCATTGTACTAACTATTGTATCGTAATATAACTATAGTTATCCGACTCTTAATAATCTCCCTGATTGGAAAGGGGCGTAAAATATGCAAACAAAAAAATATATATATATATATATATAACTATAGTTTGTCCCAACTAAGAAAAACTCTGATGTAAACTATTTGCATATTTTTGTGTTAACTTCACAACTTTTGAGCCTCTTTACATCTTGTTTGTAAAGAGGCTCAAAAATTGTGACGTTATTTGCTGGTTCTGAATGATGTATTATATTGTTCACTTAAAGTAGTGCACTTAAAAAAAGCCATAATATATATATACCGTGAATTTTTCTGGAAACCGAACACTTTGATTTTTGGTATCGAACCAATTCTGATAGATCTATCATGTC
>WUQG02453594.1:0-12775 GCA_011317285.2 Androctonus mauritanicus | reverse complement strand
ATCGCACCAAGGATATTCTGTATCTGGTGGCGGTCACTTATAGAGCCCATCACAAGCTGGCCGACACCAATGAGGGGGTCAATCGGATGGTTGAAGGTGGAGTTCAACGGCCGGGCCAGGACCCTCCTGAAAAATTGGAGGTGTGGGACCCGGATTTGAACCCTGATCCTCCAGGATGGTAACCTACAGTTTTGCTACGCGGCCATCCGGCCGATTCGCTCGAGGCGACTTCCTCACTCGCCTCACCCTAAATTTAAAACTAGGTATAAATTTTAAGATACCTAGTTTTAACAAATTAGGGCTGGCTTTAGGCACGAGCGAAACATGCAACTGCTTGGGCGGCATTAGAATAGGGAACACACATGATATTTTTTTTATTTTTATTTTAGAACTTAATTATAACCTGTTAATTTGTCGGTCACTTAAAAATTATTTTTATTATAAATACACAAATAGATTTTTCTCAAAAGAATTTGTTTTCATAAGAGAGAGAATTAGAACTAGAGTTGCTGGCTTGATCCAAGAAGTTCGAATTTTCTCACAAATAAACAGATAATTGAAGCTCAGCTTTCGTGATTTAAGTCTTTTTAAAGTTGTGTCGAAATAGAGATTATTAAATTTTTACTTATTTTTAAATTTTTTATAAAATTAAGTACAGAACTGCGATTATTCTTATAATCTTAACAACAGAGGTGGGACGACCAGATCTGTAGCGAATTCTAAGACTTAATGATATCAAATCAGCTTTCCAGTATTTGCAATTATGCTACTGTAGAAATAGGAGAAACAAAATAGTTTTAGAAAGATTCTATTTAAGATACAGTATAAAAACCTTCATTTTCAATTGTTTAATAAGTGAAGACTAATCGATTTGCCTCTCAGTGTTGATAATTATGTGGGAAAAGGTTTTTTTTAAAAAAATCGATTTGGATCTTTGAACTATGAACTTACTTTGAAGCACATTTTAATATAGTGCCCTTATTTTACTGCCAAACGTTTAGGGTTTTCTAATCGTTCTGTTTTTAATTTATTTGGAAAAATTAATTATTAATTTAATAATTAAATTATTTTCTGTTTTTATTTATTTTTATTTAAAATTTTATTTGGAAAGAATTTTATTAATTTTGCCTTCTTATTAGATAGTGGTATTTTATGCATAATTTTTCTTTTATATTAATTATGAATTAGTTTTTTACATTTATGTTTTTTATTTGAATTAATATTATTTCTTTTGATTATCAATTATTCTTTTAAAGTATTTGATCATGGGGACTATATGTTAGACTTCTTTACTTTCAATAAACGTCTATTGCACATTATTTTTTATGAACATACCCGTAATATTGGGTACAGTTTGGCCCAGATGATCCATGTATCACGAAACAAAAGAAACAAACTGATCATTGCGGCCATAATTAAGTTGACTGATGATTAGTGAACTTTCAAGTGCAATGGATTAATAAAATTTATCAAACAAGTTCGGGTATTCGATTTTTTCAGAGTTTTTTCTTAGTGTCATCTCTAGTTTTTGAAAACACCAGCGTTTCAGCAACTCTAATTGAAACTAATAGATATTTTCACACACTAATGATAATAAGATGATGTTTTCAAAACGTTATTCTATGATCGATGGAATAAAGTGAAAAAATGAAAATTTCATTTCACTCGCGTCACACGTATAAACTGAATTGCCTCCCTAAATTATGCCTATAATGAATCGGAGCGGAACGAAATATTGGCATTTCCCATCATTTTCCAATGTGTACAAAACTACCACAATTACATCGAAATTCGACGAAATAAATTTTGCGATAAAATTGATAGTAGATTGTGATTATTATAGATCATTCAACTAATTTTTATCTGCCTAATATAATTTAAAATTTTTGCAAAACAAGCTAAATGTTTTTATATGATTATAGTTTTCAAAATCGTTCGGATTGATCCCCTTCATTTATTATGATATAATAAGCATTAAAAAAAATTTCAACAAACTTATTTT
This sequence comes from Androctonus mauritanicus, assembly GCA_011317285.2. Classification (NCBI taxonomy): domain Eukaryota; kingdom Metazoa; phylum Arthropoda; class Arachnida; order Scorpiones; family Buthidae; genus Androctonus; species Androctonus mauritanicus. The sequence goes on along the minus strand of WUQG02453594.1, from coordinate 10,773 downwards.
GAGTTTTTGAATAAATTGATGGTATTGATAATATTTTGATCAAAACAATATTATAAATAACAGCTGATTGTTTTAAATTATAATTAATAAGATATTTTTGCATTCGAATTTTAATAAAGTAAACAAAACTTTATTTAAAAAAATTAATTAATATATTAAATTGTTACCTCACAATTAAAGTAAAAGATTTAACTTTGGAAAAGAGTCGTTCACCGGACATTTTCGTTCAAAGGAATATCAAGGTGTATCAGCGGAAGTGACACAAATAGGATCAACAAAACAGTTTGTGATTCCGTATTTGAGAAGGTGACATTATTGAAAGAATATAACTGAATAAGAGAATTGATTCTGACCAGTAATCACATCCTTCAACGTAAAACTCGGAGACCTCTGAAAGCGGTGACCACCTGTATTGTTCCATACGCTAAGGTAGTTACCAAATCCCGGTTCATGCCCCGGGTCTGGTAACTGCTGAAAAGTTTTAAAAGTCTTTCCTTGTATGATTTCTCCACGCGGTAAGTAAATCTGTAAACTCTCTTTCTTCTGATTAAAGTAAGTTGTTTGTTCCAAACGTAGTCTCTGTGTCGCTCTGTCGCAAGGTTTCATTACCCGTCCTTATTCGCAGACCGCAGGTAGGCCAAAAGCCTGTTATATTTGTCCGCAGGTTCCACAGACTATAATAACCTCCGGTCGAAAAGCGAAAGCGGCATAAAACAACAAAAAAAGTATGATTTCAGAAGTAATTATCCCTTTATTATATAAGACATCCTATGCCAATGCTATTTGCTGCCATCATATGTTTCATTTCTATAGCAGCATATCATAGCGAAGTAATTATGACGTCACTATTAGAAATTGACGTCATAATTACTTCGCTATGATATGCTGCTATAGAATTCTAATGGCGTCATCTTTGGGATCCTGTGAAGCAATTCAGAATTATTATTTTCAAATCTTAATGTTTGTCCTGTTTAAAAATTAAATCTTGCTCTACACTAAAAAGATTCGGCAAATTCCATTAACTTTCTATAAACTTTTTCTTTTAGTCTTTAGCTAACAATGAATTTTTTATTTTTTTATGACATTCTGCTTATCATTATTCACAATTAAAATTTGAATATCAGTTTGATATCTTCGTAATTATTAGAATATTTAGTGAATTTTGAATTTCATCTTTTCCACCATTTGAAATGCTCTTCCATATTTCGTCACAACCAAGGTCACAACATAGGCCTATATTCCGTCTGAATGATAGAGTCTAGGTATTTTATTTTTCATTTATAATACAGGTTGAATATCCCTAATCTGAAATTCCAAAATTCGAAACTTTGCTTTCACAGCGGAGAATCTTTTAAGATTATTTGTTCATTGAAAAATGTTATAATATTGCGCGCGTAGGGGGATGCACTATCCTGATTCAGTAAACTTTCAAATATCGTCAGTACGAAGTGTCTGTCTGTGACTGGCGGTCGGATGGCCGAGTGTAACGCTGTCGGCGTGCCACGCAGGGGAATCCGGGTTCGTGCCCCGGATCTGGTAGCTGCTGAAAAGTTTTTTCGGGGTGTTGGGCTCGGCCCTGCGATCTCCGTCTTTCACTATCTGCCCCCTCCACGGGTGTGGGTGCAGCCAGTGGTTGGAACTGGCCCCGCCCCTTAATAATCTCGATTGAAAAAGGACGTAAAATATGCAAAAAAATACTCTACCATATCATGCATTCCAAAATTCGATACATTCTCAATCCCAAGCATTTCGGATTAGGGATATTCAATCTGTATATGTCCTTTATGCTGACTCGATAAAATAGTATTTCAGATAAAAATATCTTTAACAAGTTTAACAGGTAAGAAACAGGATCAATTCAGTCATGCACCACATTATAATAATATTGGGAGTAATAAGAAATTTTGAATACATCTACATTTTAGAGAATAATTAAAATATCGACACCTTGAAGATATGCTTTTTGCGTCAATCAAGTAAAATTAATAACTGTATCTATTAATTTTATAATTGATCAGAATTAAGATATTCTGTATTCTTCGAATTTCTATCTTCTTTCTAAATTTTGCTCTGCTTTTCATCTTGCTGGATATAAGCATAAAAGTATTCTTCTCATCAATGTTAAGTCTGTCGAATAGCCGCAGACTAAAATTTTGGCTTATTATCTTGATGATCTAAGTTCCTTTCCTCCAAAATTTTTCAGAAGGGACTGAATCTAGATCATTGAACAGTCTTCTTCATTTCACTATTCCACCAGGATATAAGTGGCCTGTGATGGATACTAAATGTCCCGCTGTTTAGTAATCTCTATTTGGCGAGATACGTAAAACAAGAAAGACACCCAAAATATCCTTGACACTTTCGACCATATTTGGGATTAAATTCCCATGACTAAGGTAGATGTGCTGCCAAATTTTCATGATTCCATCACATTTGTATGATAAAAAAATTAAATTATAATAGTTGTCAGAACAACAACAATTATTATAATTTAATTTTTGTATTTTAATACTGTATTCGAAAATAAACTTTAAGTTGTGTTTGTTTAGATTATTTTTTATAATCCTTATCTGGAAATAAATTTAAGAAACAGCCCAAATCTAGTGATGATAACCGATAAATATTTTAATTATTGTTCTGCTTCTTCACATTCTAATAAAGTTCTGCCGAGAAAAGTGATTTACAGGCGTTATGATAATTTTATACAGTATTAATAAGGCATATTTATTAAATTTTGTCCTCTTTATAAGAAAGGATTGAAAGTTTATTTAGTGATAATGCATTTTATTTCATTTACAATTTTAAAGATATTTTAATATCATTTGCCAATGTTTCTGCTTTTAAAGAAACATTATTAGTTTCAAACTTACACTTTTAGATAAAAGGATTAATCACTAAGAATTTATACAATCTCTCAAACTGACAGCTTATCTCCATCTTACAGTTAGTTATAGATATTCTATATTCATCTTCAGAATAATTATGTATTATCTGAAAAAATCTTTGGATGCTGATCTTTTTCCAAAGTCTTTCTTTTATAACTCAGGTTTAATAAAATTATAATATACTGTATAATATAATTATGAATGGTCTCGTGTTCAAGCTAATTCTTACAAAATACACGAATTTGGCAAATTTCAAGTTTACGTATTTTCATCTAAAAGGGCATTCTTTGAAATTTTATATCATCGATCATCGAATGGATTAAAATTATTTTATGACGATATCAACACTACATATACGAAACAACGAATTTGTTTAAATAATAGAAAATCTTATAAGAGTTTATAAGCATATCTTACAATCGTTCATTGCATTTAATTGTTGGACTAATGCGATTGTTAAACAATGGACAATAGAAATCTAATTTCATTTCTTCCAAAAGACATTACAGAAATGAAATTAGATTTCCATCGTCCATTATTTAACAGTAGCGTTAATACAACATTTAAATGTAACGATCAATTCGATAAGCATAACGATTTTTATGCTCAATTAATGTAGAATATGAAAGATTATAAATGCAAAAAGAGTGTTATTACAGTTGGAAAATATTGATATAAAAGATGGAAGAAGAATAGCGATAAGTGAAAGTTCAAAATCCATTTGTTCATTAATAATAATAGTGATTTTTTTTATTTAATTTTTCCTGTGATTTGCAACAATATTCGTTGGGTTAACTTTTATTAGTTTTATAAAATATTATTTCATAATAATATTTGCGTAATATTACTACTAATAATAATAACAAAGAAGGTTGAATTGAGAAACATTGTCATGCGAACTATACTTGTCGCTTCAGGATCAGTGCTAGGATTTTTGGCCTCTAGCCAAGAATAAATATGGCACCTCTAAGAGTTCTATCGCTAAATTAATAAAATATATATATATATATATATATCTTTATTAAAACTATTAATATATATATATATTAATAGTTAATATATATTTAAACAAAATTTTTTCGGTCTTCGATAGTAAATAGTTTTAAAATTGCGAAAATATTTAATTATTCAATATAAGGAAAAGTTTTCTGCATTATTGGGGAACATTTTTTGCTTTACATCAAGGTTTTGATATTAAACAAAATAATAATAAAAAAATACAATATTGGCAAATCTCAAAATAAAAATGTTATCTTATAGCCTGAATACTGTATGCAGTGAGTATTCTAATTATCTTTCAAATATTTATTCTAATAGAAAATTTAATTAAATGGGAAATTGATTTTGGCATAAAAAATAAATCAATCATAATAGAAGTGGGACTCTTTCTGCTTGTTATAGGTCTATTTACTGGTACACATGATAATGTTATATGAAACAATGAGTCATTGTCTACCTTGTATTTTAATAGAAATACAATGTTTGAATGAATATTATTCAACAATATACAAACCTGATTTAGAATATAAAATATGATATAGAATTATAAATGGTAGACTATCTTAACTTTTCATCATAAGTTCGTATTTCGTTCCTTATATGAATAACTAATCGAAAAATTGAATGTACACACATGACACAGAAATCCTCTGCAGGTGCAAAAAAGGAATGATTTCCTATAAATTGCTGATTAGGGAACAGCAGACAGTCTTCTAAGCAAATATGCAGATCTTGAAAGCATTAATTCTATGTTCTGACTCATCGCATTTCCTTACTTCCAGCAGTAAGTCTGCTGAAAAGTATTAATAAAAAATTCAGATCTGCATTTTACCGCTAGATGAAAATTAAAACAAAGAAATATGAAAATGAAATGATGAATAGGACTGATTATTTCGCATTTTATATGTATAAGTCTACATAAACATACTTCCACTTATTCTACCAAATAAAAATCACAACATTTGAATGTTTTGGTAATTTGAAAAAAAATCACCTACAAAGTTGCAATGTTTCGAAGCTGCGCCCTTACTTAGAAATATAAAACATGCATAATACAGTATATATAAGGATAGTGTTTTTCTCAATGGCAATAAAATGCCAAATGCTTCCAAATAACATTTACTTATGTATTTTTCATTATTCATCGATTAATTAATTGTTTATTGGTTTCGAATCTGTGACAAAATGCGAAATTCAGTAAAAATATGAAATATTCGCATTTTGTCGCAGTAATGTGTATATTTCATATTTTAATTGCATTTCCCATTTTGTCGCAGAACTGAGCGAAAAAATATTTTTTGAACGCGATTTTAAAAATTTTAATAAATCCCATTTCCTAAGTATTTTTATATCCCTGAAATTTCACGTAATCTGACTTTTTCCACTGTCTGTCCCAAACATATATTGTTCGCACAAAGTGAAATTCACATAACGTCTTATTAGATGGAACATATTCAGAACGCTAAGTGACGCATACCTATACTTGATTTTAAGATGAATTTTGTTTTCACATTATTATTTTTATGATAGATGTATAAAGTTAGTATTCTGTATATTTTTTAAAAAGAAAAAGTATGATGAACATAAAATCATTATATTAGATTAAAACATCAAAATAATATCATTATTGGCATATTGGTATTCTATTGCTTTTGTGATGATAGAACACTGTATAGTCTGCTATCCTTGCTACTATCATAAGCTGATTCAGAAAAAAATGAAAGGAGGCACAATAATACAAATAACTATATTTTTAATAATTTAAATGATTATTGTATATGCGTTTCTTTGATTTTTCTCCAAACGACAGGGGGGACACGTGTCTCGATGCCTTCCTCCGAATACGCGCTAGCTTACTATCGTGCTTATTATTCGCCATTCAAAATTTTACATTGTTTTCTTGACAATAAGAGTTAACAAATTATTAATTGATACTTTATATAAACTTTTGACATTATTATGCTATGAATCGACTTTATATTCCCATATAATAAGTCCATATACAGAGTGTCCCTTAATATTTGAGACAAAATCAAACCATAAATGTCTTCAAAATAATGAAAAAGTTCTTATAAACATAGACTCAAAATGCCTCAGTTAAATGTGCACATTTTTTCAAATATCGTAAAGAGAACATATATTTAATTAATAAAGTAAATTAAAAACCAAAATTATCATTATAGTTAGGCCATTCCATATCAAGTGGCCTACTTTTGAAGAATTTCAACAATCAAAACTGGAAAATCATTATTCTTATAGTTCAAAAATCTATTATTTACAATGGTAAGAGAAAAAAATTAAATTCAAAGTGTCAAACACTGAGATATTTGTTATTAAACATTGATCAAATTTGATTAATGATCTTATGATCTTTAATGATAAGATTTGTATTTAGCATTAAAAAATACTCACAAAGATTCAGAGTGCTAGGTGCTACGGTTACTTAACAATCGTATTTCAAATTCTGAAAATTATTCATGACTGATTTCATGTAACATAGGTAATCTCTACAAGAAAGGGCCTCTCTGGTACATTAACCACGCCATTTATTGAATTGAAATTTTTTGAATTGAGTTGAATATGTATAGGTTTCTTCTGAAACCTATACATATTCATTCCAAGTTTCAGCAAAATTGAAGAAGATCAAGTAGGGCTTCCTAAGTCACTTGACATAGAATGATTCATTTATCATTTTCTTAAGTTTTTCTATCTTAGACTACGATATCAGGTTTGTTTTAAAATTTATTATATTAATTGAACACGATATTTGAAAAAGCATTATAAAAATGTGAATATTTCTCTTAAATGCGGCGTTTCTCGTGCCTATGTTTATAAGAACGTTTTCATCATTTTGTTGTAAGAATTTCATAGTTTGAATTTGTCCCAACCATTAGGGAACATCCTGTATATAGATACTTAAAAATTGGTGATTAGAATTTATGAACAACATAACTGATAATCTTTATATTTCCTATGTGGATCCGCCGGACGATCTCTACAGGCGTGAGCCTACCGCGGTCGTGTGGTTGTCGCGTAGGTAAGCACGACAAAGTGAGAATCGTTCCTACACAAACAGAGACAACTACGGTTAACAGGAAACCAGGATCTTTATTGAGAGAGAGAGAGAGAGTTTAACAAGTGTGCTCCCGACAATGGAGGACAAATACCTTTCTCAAATTGGATATCGCTCCGTTGAAATATGAAGTTTTCGCAAACTCGATCGTCGTTGATTACAATTGACACTGAAAGTCTTTATTCCTAGTTTATTCACACAAAGCACACAAGTTAGAAATTAAATACACAAGTAGAAGTTAAACACACCAGTAGAGAGATTAACAACGGTAACAAAAGAACAACCACCGAAGAATAGCAACAGAAGAAGCTCTCCCACATAGCAACAGTTACATGTATATAGTTCTCTTCTTTTATGAATAATCATTGACTCATAAGGGATAAGGAACAAAAGTATAGAAAAAGAGGTTCCTCGTCCGCGGACAATTTTCCGTTTTAACAGGATTCTGATAACTCTATTTCCTTTTTAAATCTTTGTTAAATTTTGAAATTAACAAATAAATAATAATTTATTTTGTCCTAATAAATAAGTGATAATTGGCCTGTTAAGACAGGTCACTTGTTGTACACGAATTACACGATCACCATGGTCCCTTGGGACCTCACACCTATAACGATAAGTAAAAATTGTTATTCAATTATCCCAGTATTTAATTTTTTCCTAATAGTTGAATTTTAAATTGACAAATCAAAACATCTATTTTCGAAAACTTATCTTCTCTTTAAACTATATTGGTGTTTAGAAACATCCGATCCGATATATATAATATTGATCATTTTCAGAATCCCTTTACAAATAGATTACCTGCAGTTGAAAAATAAGAAACTGGAAAATTGGCATGATTGAGAGATTGATCAAAAAATTAATCTTTATTTAAACACGCTAAGAATATTGTACATTGTAATGAAAAGATCTATTCTAATAAAACGTTCAATTTTTAATAATGACCCGTCAAAAGAGAATTTAAATTTTTTCTTTTATTAAATTCAATCTTGTAGAGTAGAAAATATATTTTTATATATATTCACCTTGTTATATTAACGCTCTGCTATGTTTGTTTCTCGAGCTATCTTATAGATAGCTCGAGAACCAAACATAGCAGAGCATCCAAATTTTAATTCATTCCTCATTATCCAAATCCTGAATATATTAATTTTGGAGAGATTTTATTACAAGCTGAATGTTCGAAATATTAAAATGCTAGTATCTCAAACTATTTATCGCAAGTAAATATTAGACCTCTTGGATCCAATAAAAAAGATTTTGGATATAACTTACTATATTTTATAAACAATTTTTTAAGTTTTTTAATCAGTCTGAAAAATTTTCCATAATCAAATATTGTATAGTATTAGAATTTTACAAAAATCATTCTCTTTTACCAATAGTATGCTACAGTACTAATATTTTTGAAGAATTCATGTGATTTCTTCGTAAAACGGCAGATGATGAATAAAAAATTGCTATAGCTGAAATTCTAATAAGTCTGTTCATATTAACATTTGTCTCTGAACAAATGTTAAGAGAGGAGGATAAGCTTTGCACCATAAATTTTTATTGAGATGATCTATGCAACTATCTCTAAAGAAATAGCTAAACATAGTTAAGTGCTATACTGAATTTTTTTAAAAATAATTCTCTCATTTTAATTTTATGCAATTTAATATTTGACAAATATTTTCTGTGTAAAATAAAATTTTTTATATTGTATGTATCTTTAAAAAGAAATGAAATTCAATTCATTTTTTAAAACTTTTATAAGCAGATTGGCTATTTTAATTGAATTTTATATATATTTTCGGTTGTTGGTGTTTGTTTGTGGTCGAGTAATATCCTAAACAGTGGAAGTTATAACTGCCAAAGTTGGCATGATTCTCTACTATTATCCAAGTTAAATAATTGGCCTATTCAGTGACATTTTAAAAAAATCACTGTTAAATAATTACGAACAATCCGAAATTCTCACAGAATTTAATTATTTAGTCAATAGATGACGCTATGTTTATTGTGTTTTTGACTTGGTTTTTGATTAAATTTAATCGTATTAGGCCACTATGACGTCATCATCGTATGATTGATATATCTTATAACGTTATAAGTAAGATAAGATAACGTAAGATAACGCTATAGGATAAGATAAGATAAACGTTAAGTTATAAGATATATCAATAATTTATCAATATTATTTCAGTATGACGTCATGGATCAAAATAAGGCTCTTGATAGAGGGTATACTCATCGTCCGCCATTTTTGATCAGTAGTTGCTATACGTTCGTATCATGATTTGTGTACTTTTCTGCTGATATGAGTGATTATTCAGTTCCAAATTGTACAAATAGTTCTTCAAAAGTGTTCAGGCTCTTTATATTTCTAAGAAATACAGATAGAAATGCAATATGGGTACAGAATTATTGTCGTGACAGATGGAAACCAATAGCAAATTCGAAATTTTTATGAAATAAGATTGAAGTTAGCATATAGTGAGAATTAAAACCTTATTCTAAAATCATAAAAAAGCCAAAGTTAAACAAAAATATATTTATGAATCAGACTCAATTGCTGAAAAACTGCTGTAAAATGTTAAAATGATTTTTTTTTATTAAGTCGATTCTATTTTCTCCACCTATCTCAATTTTTTGTTTTTCTTAATTTTAATGTACAAATATTTCTTTATAGTAACAATTATTTATAAAAAATGTTCTATGATTTTAAAAGAAGGTAATTAAAGAAAATAAAATTTTCTTTTTAGAATTAGTTATATTATTATACTCTATAACAAAGTGCATTCAAATATCGAAACTTTTTACGTATAGAGTTAAACAATCACCAAATTACTAAATATTTTTTTAAAGTATTTTTAGAGAGGAATGTTTATAACTGATTTTGTCAAATATAAAACATGCTAAGAATTTGAACAAGTCTGGGATGATGAAAATTGGCCAGCAAGAGGGAATTAATAATACTGTTAAATAAAAATGCTTCAATTTTTCCCAAAAATCTTTGCATAACGGTTTTTAATCAATTAGAAATATCTCGTATAATTTATTCCTATTTGTCATATACACTTGGTCTATACCATAGATATTTATATATAAAAATTTATGGTCTATACTAATTATAAAATACTTTGCGGGTTGCACTCTTACAGGAGATCTTGATTTCTATAAATATGCCATTTTAAAGGCATATTTATAGAAATCAAGATTAAATTTTAAATATATAATTAAAAAATTATATATTTAAAATAAATAATGCATAAATTGTTTTAAAATATAAATGCATTCATTAGCTAATATCAGTTCGGTTTCTTAAAATATGGAATTAAATAAAACACCATTGAGAATATTAATAACAGTATGTTGAAATTTTATTATTTATTTATCATATCGGCAAATATACATATGAACCAGAATAATCAGTAACAGAGTACATGATAAATATTTTCTTTACGAATTGCGCAAGAAATGAATGCTTATAAAAGTTAAATAGCTGTTTTTATTAGACCGATGAATGTGCAAATGTACGAAAAATGCCGGATGAGCATACCTCTTATTTAGAACCTAGATCAAAACCGGTGTTTGATGGCACACCATGACAGTAACGCTCTGAGGACGTCATCGTGGCCTAATTCTCTGATTAAATTTCTATTAAAACTGAACACAAAAATTAATGAATTCCGGCAGGGCCGTAACTACGGTATGCAGCGCCTGTGGCAAGGATCAAACTTGCGCTCCCCATTTTTTTCATTTAAAGATAACGATGCTGAAACTGAATTATCTCCATCAAAATAAGTTGATTTTGAATCTGCCGTAAGA
>WUQG02453583.1:0-12776 GCA_011317285.2 Androctonus mauritanicus | reverse complement strand
ACTTACACTAGTAAATAGGAGAGCGAAGCAATGCGACGCGTAGTGATGCATTGTGTACTCGATGGTGATTGGCTAGCTTTAAAGATTTATAGCTCAAAAACGGTGCCATTTAGACCATATGTTCCTACCATATTTTCGATTTGTTTTGAGATCCCCTATCAGTACACAAAATTTTACGACGAAGTTTTTCTTCATCTTGTATATGAATTAGGTGTGTTGGTAGTTCGTATATTGATAGTCTATCAGCACTATGATTCAAGTGTTTATTACCGCACTTGAATAGAATTCATATATTTTATTACATCACACTAGAAAATGAATGACAACTATCAATTCAATATTATTAGATCAATAAGACTGAAGATATTGATCTATTTTTGGGCAATATTATCCACCAAAATGAAATACTTTATATACACATAATTGGAACTCTTTAGAAAATAAATTCTTATTAAAAATGGTCGATATTGGATCATATCTATTTGTCAAAACAACATATTATCGAAGCATAATATGCAGCATAAGCATATATTATATAGCATTTATATCGAATAATATTAATATTGTTCGATATAAATGATATTCGCCTATATTATCGGGATACGTTATCGACTAGACGTGCTTAAAATAATCGAAATCGATTCAAAAATCGATTTTTTAAATTTTTAATTAAACTGATTCGCTTATTATTTATTTTATTTATTTATTTATTTTTTTATTTATTTATCCCTTACACCTAGGTAAAATCACATTACCCTTGGAATCCCCCTTCAAATACAATGATAAATATCAAATCGCAAGATTGTTATAAGTTTCAGCTGCTCTTATGAAGAATGATCTTTTAACTTTAGTCGTTCGACATTTCTTTACATATATTAAGAAATGTTTCCTAAGGTTAACAGTGGGAACACAATAAAAAATATTCGCAGAATCTAAAGCTCCTTCAATATATTTCTGGAGATACTTCATATCTTGACTAATAACACACTGCTGAAATGTTGGCAAGGCACTTAAATTGTCGCCACTGCCGAGGTTATCACCACTAATCCAAGAATCAAACAGATGAATAACAGCGAAATATTGATTTTCAATATTCCTCAAAAGAACATTAGAGGCACTAGCATAAATAACCAAACCATAATTAATAGTAGCAATGATCGTTGCATTAAACCACATTTTCAAAATCCGAGAACTGTGAACCGAATATAAATACCGTCGAGTGAAACCAATTCTACGTTTTAATTTGTTTGTTAATTTCTCGATATGCTTCGCATACGATAACCGAACATCAAAAACAATACCCAAATCTTCATGATAGCTCATCGGCATTACTGAGACACCAAGTTCTTTAAGCATAATAGGATTTTGAGGAACATCATGCAAACTGAAAATCATATATCCGATCTTCTCAGCACTAAAATTCAAATTCATATGCCTCATCCATTCCACAACTAAGTCACAATCACTAGCAAGCTGATTACTATTAGAATTGACTAACTTAAAGTCATCTGCATAGCCCAAAATAGAAGATGAAATCCCAAGCCGAAATACCGGATCAATATATAACGCAAACAAAGAAGGACTAATTGCAGAACCCTGAGTTATGCCAACTGTCCCTCTAATTGATTGAGATTGCCTACCATCACAAAAAACATGATAGAACCTATTTTTTAAGAACTTAATTATCCAAACCACTAAAACAATATCAATATTATAATTGTCTTATAGCTAAATAATGGTCTTTAAGTGGATTAATATCATCTAAGGTTTTCTTGAATTTAATTGAATTATTTACCATGTATCAATAATTATTCATAAATGTTTTGCAGAATTCAAAAATGCAACACACTAATTTATATATATGGGAGCTAATCCATATCTCAACAATAGGTCTGATAAAGAGTTGTGGCTTATGAGTCTTAACAAAGTTAAAAAGTTTCAAACATAAGCCGAATAAGCACTAACTCCCCCTGGCGAATAAATTTGGAATAAACTGTACAATTGTACAGTTTATTCCAAATTTATTTGCCAGGGGGAGTTAGTGCTTGTTCGGCTTATGTTTGGATTACGGTAATCAATCCCGTGTGGTTGCTTAGTAATGATTCGTTAAAAAGTTTCAGTGGAGCATAATATTTCTGATTACATCCTTGTACAAAATCATATGCACTTTTTGATTAACTAACCTCTCAAATAATGTGCTTACTGGATATCAAAGAAGTATATGCAGTTATACACACTTCTCTGATATTCATCAAAGCAATCATGTTAAAGTTCATCTATACAGGGTGAAGAAAAACTTTGCCATAAAGTTTTGCATACTGGTAGGAGGCATCAAAATAAGTCAAAAATATCAATGAATATATACCGGTAGTTAAAACTTTAAACAGCACTGTTTTAAAGTTAGGACTGTATGAAGCTAGTCATTCACAATTGAGCACATGAAGTGCCATTGTCACACATTGCATCACTCACCTTCTCACTACCACACTACTAAGCCTAAGCCTGTTTTCTTCAGCATCCACGTGGCATGCTGTCCTTGAAACTATTGAGTCTAAAATGTCAAGAGTTAACTGTCTTGCAAAATTTGTAATGAGAATTACAGATTTGATCCATAATGTATTTTTTTTTTATTTTAAACATTTACTCCAAAATGAAATAAGAACCATGCCTTGTGATTGGTCATTTCTAAAGAAACAATGTACATATGGCAATTTTTTTCTTTTTATGTACTGCTTAATTAATTTATTCCATTTTATTATTATTTTTATTATTGTCGTTGTTGCTGTAGTACTTCTTTTACTGCTGATGCTCTTGTCTTTGTCACTATTACTTTCATTGCATTTTATTTCCTATGATTAATTCACAAAGAGAGAGAGAGTAAAAATAAAAAAAAATTGCAATGCTTGCTGTAAGAGGGCTTGAACCCAAACTTTTAAGTTAGAAGCCAGATCTGTTAGCATCTTTTCTATTCAGACTAAGTCAATTGAGAAAAGCAGCACAGCATGTGGAAACTGTGGAGCGTAGACTAGGTAGTGTAGTAGTGACTAAAAAGACAGCACTCTGCATGCTTCAGTTATGACTGGCTAGCTTTAAAGAATCCTAACTCAAAAATAGTGCCCTTTAGATCATATTTTCATTGATATTTTCAATTTGTTTCAATGTCCCCTACAAGTACTTAAAACTTTACAATGAAGTTTTTCTTCACCCTGTACATCTAGTTCCTTCTAATACCCAAAAAAATAGATATTTTAAGACAGGCATACATCAAGCATGGTTTTAATGAAAAGCAATTTGAAGGATTTTATTTAAAATTAAGAGCAAATATTACAGGAAAAGATATAATGAAAATTTACATTGATCTATAAATGAAAGGAGCAATAATCAATTTTTGAGTTTCCTAGGTATTCAGCATTCAAAAACATTTTGAAATATATTGAACAGTATTTCAACATTAAAACTATTAAAAGATGAAATAATATTTTTACATTAATCCATAATGGTAAAACAAGAGACAATCTTGGTAAATCTGGTATTTGTAGTATCTCGTTAAAAGATAACAGTATGAGAAACGTAAATACATAGAAAGAGTCAGTAGGAAATTACAGCATAGAATTAATCAACATAAGGGTGACATTAGATTAAACAGACAATGCTACTTCAAATCACAAGGCATACAACAATTGCACATACTGAGTGAAGAAAGCTGAATTTATTGGCATGGTTATTCAACACAACTCTAATGATTTTTTGGAAAAACTTAATATAATTAAATAGAATCAACATGAAGATGTCATCAATAGAAGAGATACTGACACGCTTAAAGAGCAGCAGAAGATTTTGATAAAACATGATCTTTTGTAATTTATTATTATTTAATTATAGTTTATTTTTATTTTATTTTTTGTTCACCCTTATTTATATATTATTTGTATGTAATATTACGTTATGTTTATTTCATACACTGTAATTCTATAATCATTGTGTTATCATGCAATGAAATTTTTAATTTATGTTGACATTCTGTTCTATATTCTATTTTTTGTTATGTAACTGAAGACAGATTGTAATATCTGAAAGTATTTTTATTCATTATTAAAGATAAGTATATTTTAATTTTGGTCCTAATAAGCAGGGTTGCAGAGAGAAATTTTCAGGCCCGTGACAAGTCTCTAGTCCGAGCCCCACTGAAAAAAGTACATCACTTTGGTTTAATAAAAAAGATCATATAAAATATTAAACATTTATTAAAAAAAGTGTACAACAAATACAAAATTTGATATATTTTATACTATACAAAATACAAACATTAAATTAATTTTTAATTTAATTTTTATTGCATCATCCACTTTCTCACTTTATGATTATCGAACACATTATGTGATACGTCAGAGCTCGACAATCGGGCCCCTTTCGATGCCGGGCCCGTGACAAAAGTCACGGATGTCACTCCCTCTCGGCAGCCCTGCTAATAAGTATTTTTTTTTTTGACAGATGATTCTGGATCTAGTTTACATAATTTGTATAATTAGTGACCAGATTTTTTTGAACTTCAACTCGGGACACTCTAGATCAGTGATCAACAATCTTTTGTTTACTGCAAGTCAGAATTTATAGTTCACATTTTGGGTTCGGGTCACTTAGAAAAATATTTTTTTTTTAACTTTGAAAGTTAAAAAAAAATGGCAATAATAAAAGTTAACTTCAAAAATATAAATATTTATTTCAAATTCTCATTACATTTATATAAAAAATATTTTTCTACTAAATCAAAAGATAAAGTAATAAACATAATGAAAAAAAATCATAAAGTTGAATTAATAACAACATAAAAACCAACATAATCAAACTCTTTGGCGGGTTACTCTGTGACCCGTGGATCATAGGTTGCCGACCCTGATCTAGATATTGGGGGTGTAAGGATGTCGGGTATGAAATTGGAAAAAATGAAAAAAAAAAATTTTTTTTTTATTTTGAAAAAACAATGAAAAATGCAAATTATTAAAAAATTTGCAAAAAGAAAGCAGGGAGAGCTAAAGAAAAAAATAATATATTTTACTATTACTTTTTCTTCAGATTGACTCATCCACATTGCTTATATTAGGATGACCATATTCTATGTATATTAAAAGTTGAGAAGGAGAATTCTTCAAAGTTAATCTTTAAAATTAAATCTAGTTAATCTTTTCTTTTTAATTTTTTAATATGAATTATTTACTTATAAGTAAAAAACGGGACAATCTGGAACATTTTATTCAAAATTGGGACAAATCCGGGACATTTTTTCAAGCTGGGACAAAGGCTCAAAAACCAGGACTGTCCCTGCTAATACAGGACATCCAGTCACTTTATTGTAATGAAACTTATCTTAAACAGGAATATAGTAGTACAAAATGAATTTGTTTATAGTTTTATAAAATAAAATTAGCCTAATAAGTAAGCATTGCTATGCCGTTTCAATGATACAATAAGAAATTAAAAAATTTTGTGGATGCACTAATAGTTTTCTTAGAACAGTCTTTTAAATCAAGGAAATAAAAATGCAAAGTAAATAATAATATATTTTTGTTACTTGTATCATCATTTATATATCTTCTATTCTAAATTTATATTATAATTTAAAGCAATAATTATTTGAAACTAGTAGTTACTGATTGATATTTATAATAAAGTACTCCCAAAATATAGTTTTGGAAGACAGAGTTTCTAATTATCTAATTTAGTAAAAATTATTAAGGACATCCCATCACTTATATGAAAGTTTATCTGAATATTTTAAATTTATCTACAGCATGAAGGTGATAGGCAGGGGCTTTCAGAGAAAAGTGAGGCCTGGGTAACTAATATTTTTCAGGTCCTTCAAAAAAAAAAAAAAAAGACAAAATTGACAGATACAGTATATGGTGATAAGTGTACAAGAAAGATAAAAACATTGATAGAGAACTTCAAATTTTGACAAGCACTGAAGCTCAAACAATATAAAAATATAGAAATATATTTTCTTCTAACATATTGAGTTATAAATTGGAGGCCCCCAAAATCGTGAGGCCCAGAGCAGCCGCCCCTATTGCCACTCTCTGAGTCACTGGCAGTAGGCATAAAGTCTCTCTCAAGTTCCTGTTTTCGATAGTAACTGTAGTTCGATTTCGAAACGTTACACATCCCGGCAAAAGCGCTTAATTCCAGTCATGCAGAAATTCTTAAATTAATTAATGTAAATTTCAAATTATCGATTAATTCTCTCCACGAAGTTTAATCGAGAAACGGATATCTTATTGACCGCTATTTACTCATCGGATAGTAGTATTTATTTTACTTTGCACCAGTGTAAAAAAAAGCCTTTTAATTCAGGCTAGTTTACATGTACAGAATGAAGAGGGCGTCCTTCGGTCATCTTTTTCGACAACCGGCCGCCATATTTCGCGGCCGTTTGACTCGCAACTTACTGGCTCAAGGCCGGCTGCGTTCGCGAGGCTAACTGCCGAACATAACACTGGACGACCTTCTAACTGCAAATTTCCGTCACCATACATCTTCATATGAGACGAAACTTCGGCTTGGGATTAGAACGAGATTTATAAATCGAAACCAATACAATTCGTTACGATCGCACAGAATCCGAAACACAAAAATATAATGGTTTTGTAATCGCATTACCGCTTAAAAAACATTATTGAATTACAACCGGTTATCATCGTGCCGGTCGACATGCAGAAAACTGCAATCCATATACAGTAACAGTATATCGTAAAATATGTAGAAGAGAAATACGATTTTAAAAGGATCATAATACAATCAATTAGAAACTTGTTTATGTCACCAAAATCCGAAAACAAAATTGAAACCATTTTATTAAATTTTGAATAGTATCGACTGAATGGATTTCGGAATATAGAATAAAAAAAAATCAGTCTACGCGCTTTACGGATGCCGGTTTTAATAACGCGACGAGTAGAACAGATGCCATCCAATCAGATTGTCCGATAGAAGAAAAAACTGTCAAAATGACCAACTCCAGATGGGCGGAACTAATTAATAAAAATCAGTCTTCATTCTATAAACTTCTATAAGTTATATGCATTAGATACTATTATATGCGTTTTTTTCATTAGTTCCACAATAAATTTAAGTAGTCAATAATTTCGGTCTGAAAACATAGATATCTCAAATTAAAACTGCATCGATATGCCACTCTTTCCAAAAAATCTGCCTACATTCAGCAGTGAAAGAAAAGTGATGAAAGCCTGTTTTGAATCCTTTCTTCCATTATCCGAGATGGATGCTATATAGATTGGCTTGACAGCAATAGTGGAAACTGCGGAATTCTTTGCGAGAATGAGTTTGAGCTGATAATTTTCTGACAGAATTTATTAATTAAAAATATTCGTTTAGATATGAAGAACATTACAGATATTAGCATTACGGTTTTATATTATTATTATTTTCCTAATACTAAAGAATTTTTTATTGAAATTGATCGATTTTCTTAAGAAATATAAATATTTTAGAGCGCATAATTTCTAGTTATGCCTGTTTGGAACTGGCTAGCAGTATGCAGAACTAGGAGTATAGTTTACAATCAGAAAATGTTGAGTTTCTTTCTGATTTAGGAATTACATCCATTTTTCTCCTCTTGTTGAACTAATTCACTTTACTGTTAAAAATGTGAAATAATTTAAAAATTTTTTTCCGGTTATCGTCTAGATGAAAAGATTAAAGATGCTGCAAATTTTTTGGTAAATAACGCGAAAATTGTTCTATTCTTTATCCATCAGATTCATCTTTTCTCTTCTTTATAGAAACAATTTTTATAAACAAAAATGTCATTACTTAATATCTATATTAACTACACCCATTTTTAACACGGTATTAACTCAAATTCAATTACGAAATTACAGTTTTCTTGAAGATGGGACTGATTCCGGAATTTAAAAAAAAAAAAAAAAAATCTCACTTTGGCCGACAGTTCAAATGATTGACGTATGGTGTAAAAAAATGCCGCAAACTGTCTAAACAGTTACAGAACTGATTAAAAAGCGTTGTTGCACCGATGAGCAAAATTCACGATTGTTTACATTCAGTCCTTCATGTGCCCACACAGAGTATGACGTAATGATACCTTTAGCCCAACGAAAATAGACTAGTCTATTTGTTGATTCGTTTCCGTCAAGAGACAATTCGTGATGTCATTCTCTTTCGGAAGGAAAGCTAAATTGACCAACCCGAAATATCACAAAAACAATTCTAACCTGTATCCGATGGACGAGATGACTTGGGACTGCAGGATAAACTCATTAGAACCATTGCTGCCATACAATCGTCCATGACATTGTCTTCAGCACTTGAACGACGTTTTCTGCCTCTGAAAAGAGCAATAATCATTTAATGTAAGGCTGGATGCTCAATTAATCGGAAGTGCCTTTGACTCTCGTCTGATTGACGACGTGGCGGCGCGTAATCCAGGGAAAAGAAATTGTTTGTTTCTGATAAGCAGGATCCATCGGACGATAACCGCATCTCCCCTTTATTTCTTAACCGGTAATAGAAAAGGTCGATCGTCGCCATTTTAATTGGCGGGTGTCTCCGTCAGCTGATAACACGTAGGCTAGCCGGCAGTCGTCGTATGGCTGACGCGTAGGTTGTAGTGCAGGGTTGTTCCCAAGCAGCGCATAGATCAGATCCCATAAGTCTTTTACTATCAATCGTTCCGGACGTTATTGGGGTAACAGAAATACGAGCCGGCTATATTGATGACATCGTTATTGTAAAGGCTGTTGCATCAGTTGTTTACACGCGGCCCGGTCACCTTCAGAGGTCGCTCCGCATTCCGCAATATTTATAATTAGCTATCGACTTACCCCGTACTGGTTGGCACTTCGATGCTGAGCGACGACGCCCGGCGTCGGGGTTCGCTCTGACCATCAGCAAGGCGTGAATAATCCGTATCCAAGTCCTGCAATCTGGCAGACTTCCTGCTTTCCAATAGCCGCACTTCATCGTACTTTTTCGTTACTATTGCCCGACCATGTTGGTTAGCCTGTAGGCTGATTAGGATGTCATCGCCTTCTGGTACGTGCCCGACTACTAGACCTGATACTTCTCTACCGTGATAGGTCAAATATACCTTTTGTCCCGTTTTCAGCACTGCCTTGGACACGCTCTGGAAACCGGGTCCGATCAATTGGTAGCATTTGTATTCTCGGCTGGTTTTGTCGTCCAATAAAACGCAATAAACACTTTCTTGGTCGTTGGCATCTGTCTTGCAAGCTTGAATCACTCCAGGAATATATAAACCGTCCTCTATCGGGGCGCATACCCTGGTACCCAAGATGGATCTCTTGGCCAGACGTTTGCCTGTCGACATCTCGTGCGCATCTGTTCTTCCTCACTCTAAATCTTCGAAAAGAAGTTTACGCGAAGTGGCGTTACGTATCCTCAGCTCGGCTGTCTCGACGCCTGTTGACGGATCCAGAGCCGGCTCGACCGTCAACAAAACCATGTGACGAACGCGTATCGCCATTGGTCCAGACGCTGCTGACCCAGTTTGCCATTGGTCGATCGCTGCGTCAGCTGGCCCGGTTGCTACGGGCCTAAACGTCTGAAGAGAGCCTGACCGGCCTGCAAAAAGTTTTTCCTTGCATTTTAGTGGGGTCAACAGGCCTCTTCCGACTCTGTCCATATCCGTTTTGTTGCGTTAACTGCGAGTCGAAACTCAATGCAATGGCAATGTTTACATCGCTTACTTTTTTGTACGTCCTCCCCTACAACTTCATTTTTAGTTCTTAATTATCGTAGTTTAAGTGATAATTATTAATTTGTTTGCTTAAAAACATAGAAAGAGAATTCTCTCTCGTTATTTGAAGCTTTTATTTTTTAAAAGAGCGCATTATTGATATATAATTATTTGAACTATCGTAGGGTTGCCGCTTTTCCGTGGAACAGCCAGTGGAATGTAACCGGCCGAGTTGGCTAGGCTACACGGAGGACGCTCTCTATACGTTAGAATTTTAGTGTTTCCGCAGCTTCTGTTGACCAAAGGGCGGGTCGATACGCATTGGATCGCGCCTTTCCGTCGTTTCGCTTCCGGGACGAAGGCAAAAATGGCGCCTGTCCTTGGTTTTTATTTTTTAGCACTGATGTGAAATAGAAATAATAGATAGCGTCAGCACGATTATGAATTTGCTGCTTCGTTATCAAATTTTCCTTTCGCAATTTTGATCTAGTAAATTAGTTGGATACCGGTACTTGTAGCTGTACCAGCTTTGCAGATTCATTCATTCAGGATCCTGTCATTAAAACTTTTCAAGTTTCTGAAAAGCTTCCATATTTTCCTTCAAAACGTAGCCAATGTTTCCACGTTTTTATTTCTTTGAATCAAATTATATTTGCTATGATTTTAGATTTTGATTTTCTTCTTCCAAGGAATTGAAAACTTTTAGATTTAATTCATGAAATTAAGAATTTTTCCTCTGCCAGATATCAAAACATGTTATGATTTTGTTTTTGTATTTTTTAAATATTTTTTTTAATAAATGTACAAATAATTATAAAGAGAATAATTTTAAGATACCTAAAAACAAAGTAATTCTTCCAGAATTCATTGAAGCTAATGATAACTCTAACAAAAAATGATCTCAGCATTCTAGTTATTCTACATTTTACATTATTAATAATATATAGAATCTAGTTCTTAAATCAGATATCTTGATATTTATTCTTTCGATAAAAATATGGCCATCAACTATTCTAGACATCGACTTACACGAAGCAAATATACTTAGCATTAATTTTTTAAGTTTCTCTATTTTCAAAAATCTTCATTGCATAACTTATTTTCACCTCTTCATTTTTTTGAAGAAGATCCATTTTACTTGAATTTACCATTAGTTTTTTTTTTTTAATTCATGAAATTACCAGACCAGATGCTTCTGATTATAGGAAGTTCTCTGTTTAAGAGTTCTTGGGTTTGCGAGTTTTTTCAAATACATGAAATATCAAAAAAAAAAATATAAAATATAAAAATTAATTGCAATAAATTGATACTAAACATTCATTTTGTAGGTATAGTTATATAACTACACCTAATACCGGCCAGTGGGCCTCCTATGGGGAGGCCCACCGGCCGGTATTATGGCAGAATTGGTGATTAGGTATAAAGAGTCGGCTGTCATACAGCATTTTATGCTGAACATTAAATTGTACCAACGATATGGTTGATAATATAACTATGTCTAGCTATATAATATAACTAGGTTTTTAGCAAAAATTCCATCATCTGCTACAAAATCAGGCAAGTCAAAATGGCAACCAAAAACAGAAGTGATGTGTGCTCTAGTTTTATTAGCATATTATGTAAATAACTTCCATTCCCAAACATACGTAAGGCAGTATTTCATCTGTGTTAAAGTTCATCTATTTATCTGTCAATAATAATGAATAAAAATTGAAAACAATTTTTATTCATAGTAAACAGAGACCAGGTTCGGGAAACAAAATAAAAACACAAAAAACAAGCTTCAAAGCCGAACCGAAAAGTTTTCAGTTCGGCTTTGAAGCTTGTTTTTTGTGTTTTTAATTTTTATTCATTATTAGTCTCATTTCTTTATTCATTATTTCTTTATTATTATAATTTGTCTGATTTCAAAGGCTATGTTTTCATTTATTTAAATAAATAAATCATTGTTTAATCAAAAACTTGATTTTGTTGGCCTTTAGTTAATTTTACTGTGGTCAGATTACATTACTAAAAATGGAATTTGACTATAGTAAAATTAAGTAAAAACCTGATTTTAATATTATGTATGGGAAATTGATTCTTAGTTTGTGAATTCTTACTTTATAAGCTCAATCCAGGGCAAATTAATTTGTAATGTCAAGAATTTCCTATATACTATTATTTTCATTTTCCTTTGCCCTAATTATTATTGATTTTAATCTCTGCACTTAAAAACAATTAATGGTACAGTTAATAAAGGTTTTTTGAATTTAATGCATTTTTAAATCTTTTATACTGTATAATACCTTCAACTGACATATTTTACTTATCAATTAAATGCAATCAAAGATAGTATGAATAAATTACTGAGAAAACAATGGACCACTAAATTAATTATGCCAATGAACTATCAAAAATTATATAATCAATTCTGTAATTAATTATAGATTGATAGTACACATCACAAAAATTAAACCAAATTGATAACTAGGTCCCAAATTAAGATAAAACAAAATCTAAACCAGCTTACAGGACCTTAGAATAAAATTAAAGATGCAGGAGTGCTTTCGGGCTGGACTACCTTTTTTCAGCTGCACAGAGAAAGTGAGCGTTAACAGAGAACTTTAACAGGACATCTGTAAAAACAAGCATAAATTGTAATTTAAACCCTGAGCATTAGGGAAACAGTAAAAACAAACAGGCTGTTCACATGAGATAAAATGCTAGGCAAAGGAGGGTGGAACTAGGGTGATAATAGGAACAAAAGTTTATGTTTGCACACTTAAATACTATAGTTACATTGATTAAACAAATACTCCCAAGCACTGGGTATATAGTCTTTATCTCTAAAATTGATTAAATTTTATCCTTGCTACCTACGGAAGTAAATGTTCCAAACTTCTCAAAAGTTGGACCTCGATTCGTTAGCACATAGTGAATCAATGATTTTAGCATTGTCCATATAACCCTTTGAATAGGCCATTTGTACTATAGTCTGTCCTGGCTAAGAAAAACCCTGATGTAAACAAACCGTTTCACTGAAATTTGTATTCATGCTCTCTAA
>WUQG02453572.1:0-12777 GCA_011317285.2 Androctonus mauritanicus | reverse complement strand
TTCTATAGCTATCATTTCTTTTAACACTCATTATAGGAATAAGAGAAATAAATAAAGGCGAATAGTTACTGTTGAGTGGTGAGCATGCGCTCTCGGATAAAAATGGAGCACTACAAAAGCGCTACCTGGAGAGTGGTGATTCGAAATAAATGTAATTCTGGGCTACATCTCACAGCCGCGATAGCTCGAATTTCGAGCGCAATAATTCAAATTTTGGTATCAAATTATAAACCACGATAAATCGAAAACCGCAATAATCGAAACCGCGATAATCGAGGTATTCCTGTACTTTAAAGTGTTTTAATAAATTATATTGATATTTAATAAAATTTAGCAGTTCTTATAATTGATTGGAAGTTTTGTATTTAAAAAAAATTCTATCATTTATAAATAGTTTTATAATTTTGAATATGCTATACTTTATTAAGAACATTAAAATGTAAATAGTTAATATAATCAAATCTTCAGGCTATTATGAGGTAATCAGCCTGATTTTTTCCCCATATCGCATTAATTTTAAATACAGTCCCCCAATCAACCACAAATGTTAAAAATGGCATTTTGAGGAGAATGTGTTTGAGTCTGTTGATATAGAGAATATGCTATTAATTTCTTGTTAAATCAATTTTAATTATTTTATCTTATCTTTTGAACAATGTGTGAACAGCAGTATAAAATGATCATGCTTATAGATTAAATGACTTAAATCAAAATAACTTTTATCTTTTGTTCTATATCAAACTTGTTCTATATCAGGAAATATATTTTAACAGAAAAACAATTACAAAAAATTTATTTGCTAAAATATTTTAGAATTTTCTAAATCTCTTAAAAATGGTATGGTGTAAAACCATCCATGTACTTAAATTTTATTAAGATTTAATTGTTTTTAAATTAGAATAAAAATGTCATATGAGCCTCTTTATTTATTGCTTTCTCTAATTGATGATGATTATTGAACAATAAACAATTATAGTTCAATTCTTTAATTGTCTTCAGTTGGCTCTCTGATGTTTTTATAGTTATAATGTATGATCTTAATATATTGCAGATCAGTAATATATTCATTTCTTTTATTGTCGTATTTGCTTACTATTCATAAAAATATCTCATAGCACAACATGAGCAGATCCAAAGTCTTTTAAGTGAAAAAAACAAATTTTAATAGAGAAACGTTTTCGGCTTTACGCCCTCATCAGCTCTGCTACAAACGAATAGAAACGTTTCTCTATTAAAATTTGTGTTTTTCACGTAAAAGACTTTGGATCTGCTCATGTTGTGCTATGAGATATTTTTATGAATAGTATCATTCCCTAGTAGAGCAGTATTAGTATAATAAGAATTGTTGTATTTGCTTATTCTTAAATAAATTCATAAATCATATTTATGAATTCTTAGATCGAATGAGAACTTATATGGAATTTATATATTAAAAGCATCACTTATAAAATATAAATATCATCATCAAAAGCTTTAAAATGCAATATTTGAACCTTAAGGAATATTTTTAAAATACTAATAAAACTATGTGATTGGAAAAACAATTTTACTGAGCTGACATCATTTGTCTTTATTTAAAGTAAATGCAGTGACTCACTTTTTTCCATTTTTCTTTCCAGCCTTAAAAAAAGTATAATTAAAAATTTTAATAAAGCTAAGATTGTACCATTAATAAATATATTCTAGACAATTAAACTTGTCTAGAGTATATTTATTATTGGTACAATCTTTTTAAGGAATAATTAATATATAAATTTTCCTCCCAAAATATAGAGGATCAAGATTTAAGAAACCTAACTATCTAATCATAACAAAAATACATGTTTAGAATATCTGACATTTTGAATTTAATTTTAATTTACATCATCTCTGTTTGTGAAAGAGGATGAAAGTGTAGTTGGTAAACTACACTTAAATTTAAGTGTAAGTTAAATGTAATTTAAGTGTAGTTGGTAGAATGAACTAAAAGAGTTTTCTTTTAATTTTGTTTTCCAATTAAAAATGCTTTCCTCTTGTTATTTTTGTTAATAATAGTAGAAGATATGAACAGTCTTTATTTGTGAATGAGTTTGATCATGTATTTTTCTTGTATTTATTTCACTTAATTTCGTTTTTATGTTATTTTTGATACCCTACATTACAAAAAGAGAAGTTCATGTGAATTTTAATAAAGTATTAAAAAATATCTTATTAGTTCAAATATAATGAAAAATAAAAATATAAAACAAGTAGAATATAAGGAAAAATAAAGTTATCATATATTCAAATTCAATTATTTGAAAATAAAATTAATTTATATGCCATTTTTTATTGATCCATCATATTTACTTTTAACATGATTAAGTCTTGTCTGGGTTTATGATGCATTTTCTACTGAATCATTACAATTATTTTCATATAGTATTATAAAATTCAATTTAAACTGTGATTAATACTCAGAAAATACCATATCATATTTTCCCAAATACATTCATGTAAAATGTATGTTGTATATATATAACATGCAATGCTATTTTTTATTGCCCTTTAATATAGATAACTGCACTATTATTTTATAAAAATTACAGTACAATTTCAAATGGCTGCATTTCTGTTCACTCTACTGTTGCAGAACTTTGTATGTTTTGACTTGCTAGCTTTTAATAATAATTTGAATAATGCTTCTGTACTGATTAAAAATAATAAGAAGTTTTTCCTAAAGTATTTTTGCTAAAAGCTTTAATAAAAATTAAGGACAGAAATATGTAAAATTTTCTATTAATTTCGTTTTCTAAATTACATGATGATGATTATATAAAGGAGATTATTTCATAAATAAGATAATTATACTAAAAGTTCCAAAAAATTATCGTATGAGTAGCTGTTGTAATTTTTTGGCAAAAAAATTACAACAGCTACTCATACGATTTACTGCATATCTATTGGTATAGTCCATGAAGAATATTATAACACCGAAAAACTGATGGATTTCATTTATTTGTAGCTGTGTTATACAGAAACGCAAAGTAGTGTGAAAAAATTCGACATTTTTAAAAAAAGTGACATATCTTAGGTACTACCTGGGAAATATTTTTTTTTGTATTTTGAGCACCCAATAGCTCTACTGTGAGGTGTTTCAGGCTTATCCATTCTTTCTGGGACACCCTATATAATACAAAATTATCCAGAAGTAATACAAATTGATATTAATTTGATATTGAATAACAAATTATGTAAATTTTTTATTATCATGTCATCAGATCCTCATCAGAATGACTGTATGCAAATAAACATTGCCTGTGCAACTTTTCTGTAATCATCATTGTAAGTGTAATTTTGATTTTTTGTAGACTGCAGTAAGAAAAGAATAATTATCGAGTCATGTCAAATGAGAAAAGAATAACCTCTTTAAAATGCCTAGAAGCAGATTTCATCAAGAATTATCCATTGCAGAGAGAGAACAGATAATAGGATTATGGGAATCTTAACAATTATCAATAGATCTATAGGTTATCGTAAGACTGTTTTGAATTGGATAAAAAGATGGCAAGAAGATTATGAGAGACATCATTATCTCCAGATGAAGTAATCAGAAATGCTGCAAATGAATCACTGACAAATACAAAAAAAAATTAAAAATTAAACAATCAATTTCAGTTATAATGCTCATCTGAAACAATATGGAAACATTTAAGAGAATTTAGAATCAAACATCATCATCCCATGATTTGACAAACAT
Source organism: Androctonus mauritanicus (assembly GCA_011317285.2). Lineage (NCBI taxonomy): Eukaryota > Metazoa > Arthropoda > Arachnida > Scorpiones > Buthidae > Androctonus > Androctonus mauritanicus. The sequence goes on along the minus strand of WUQG02453572.1, from coordinate 9,059 downwards.
TCATAAAGAAGCTAGATTAGGATTTGCATTATAATATTTACCCTACACACAAGAGTTTTGGAAATCTATGATATTTTCTGATAAAAAAAAAAAAAAATTTGCATCCAACTCTCACAGAAAACTTCATGTTATAGACAAGCAAGAACTTGTTATTCATCAGAAAATATAACTCATATACGAAAATCAGATTACAAAAGCATAAATATGTGGGGTTGGATGTCTGCACATGGTCCAAGAGAACTAGTTCAAATAGATGGCTAATTCAATTCATTTTAATATATAAGTATATTGGTATCTGTTCTCTTGCTAACTGTATCAGCATTTTATTTATCATGACATTCTTTTTCATTTTTTCAAGACAACTGTCCTGTTCATACAAGCAGTGGTTTCAGCAGCATCCCAAAATAAATTATTTATCTTGGTTGGCCAAAGTTGCAGATTTAAATCCAATAGAAAATGTATGGGGAAAAATAGTATAGGAGTGGGATTGGGAAGGTCCTTCTCCCTTCACATAATGCTTTAATTCAAGTGCAACAAATTTCGGAAAAAGTGCAAAGACAGCTAAATATGTTTGAAAATTTAATTGAATCTACTCCATCCAGACTAAATGAAGTAATTGATATTACTATGAACTGGACTTCTTACTGAATTCTTATTTTTTGTATTTTATAAAACATTCATAATATTCTGGTATATTTATAATTTAATCCAATATGCTGCATTAAATTCCTATTTATTCAAATTAACATGTATCTGTTATAATAAAAATTTTAATATTTTCCATTATGTATAACTTGTTTGTTTTATTTATACTATTTAAGATTTTCATACACACTATAAATTAATTTTTTTGACACTCATATGAAATGTAAGGAATATATATATATTATTCTGTCAATATTATAATAGTATATAGAGTTGAGAGGAAGGAAGTTTATCACAATAGAGGAAGTGTGAAGAGACCCTTATTGTAGCACATTACTGTAACACAATTTATTATAGAAATTCCCTAATTATACAGGCTTCAATTCATAAAATTCTAACTTTACATTTATTTATATTTATTAAATAGCTATGTTGATTTGAGAAATGTTGTATGACAACTCTTGGATAATTTGTCTCATAATGTGCACGATCAGTATTTATTGCTAATACAGTTTGCGATCATATAAATGACGTTTTCTGAGTGTTTTTATACAAAAACAAGGTTTATTAACAGCCATATAATTCAACTAGCTTTATTGGAGAAACAAATAGAACTATAGATGAGTAAAAAGAGGTGTCAAATATAAAGATATGTACAGGAACAGAGAAGTCTCATAGATAACCTTTAATAATGACATTTCATCAAATTCTAGCAAATGAATGCACAACATATCAACAAGAAAAACAAGCAGCAAGACAATGAAATTCAGAAAGAAGTGAGGAGAAAAGCAAAGAAGATTGAAAATAAGAGGTTCTTTGGAAGAAGCTGTTTGGGGGTTTGTTCAAATGCAAAAAATGGGATTATGATCCTTTTCTAGCAGGTATTCCAAATGATACAAGTTTCTTCAGGTTAATTGTTTCCACAATAAACTTAATACTGTAAACTCATGCATTGTTCAATAGAGGGAGGAAAAAGATCAATGAAGCAAATAACTACAAAGGAGTAAGAAAGACCTCTTTCTCCTTCCCATCTTAGAAGAGAAAGAGAGAACTAAAAAATGCAAATATGCATTCTTGCATCCTCTGATTCTAAACTTAAAATTGTAAATAATAATCAATGATAAATATCTTTTAATTCTGTTGGATTAATATATAATGAATTTGGTGTTCAAATGAGTCTCAAATCTGATTTATTTGATCTTGTTCAAGCAAAAAAGTAAAATCCTACACTTATGTTCAATTCATCATTTTTGAAACTCAATGTTGTCAGCTATCAGAGTGACTCTGGCAGCAAAATTCTTTTCATATTGAGATATTAGTTCATATCTAAATATTTTATGGTGGAATACATATTAAAATGTCAATCTGCACAAATTGATAGTAATTACTAATCGTTTTAGATAAACTTATACATTTTTTAAATTTAAACCAACAGCAATAAATTGTTATACTATCTTCATTAAATAAAATACTAGTTTAATAAAACATAAGTGATGCTAGAAACAATTTATTAAATTATAAGATGTGCAAATAGTGTGTGCCAGAAATGATATGCAAATTATAATAACAAAGATTGTGACATAATCCGTCAGGAAAGAGAGATTAATTTTTTAATTAGTGTCAGATTTTGTATTTCTTAACTACCATATTATTTACCTATGGCAATAATTATATATTAATATACTAAATAGATTTAATTTATTCTGTTCATAGTGTTTTAATTTTGATTAAGCTAGCCAGGATATAACTTGCTGTCTTGATTCACTCCATGGTGTCATCACTAATCCGATCGGTGTAAGGGTGGCAATTTATTTTCTTGTGCAACTGCTTTTCAACTATTAATTTATTTTGACCTGTTGAAATCAGATCCATATTTCTGAAAGATCCTATATTAATAAACTAGATGTGTTTAATTATTTGATTCTAGAAATGGAATGGTTCTGATCATTTTGTCTACTAATTAGATTTTCTTAAAACTGTTGTCATTCCCTAAAAACAGTTTAAATTGCCTTTTATATTAAGGTACTTTCTGTCTTTATAAATGAAGACTAGTTACAGCGTTTCTAATCCAGAGCCAGTGTTGGATGAGGCAACCTAGATAGCCAATTAGGGCCTTGTGCAAGCTATATGGGCATATAAATTTTTAATTATTTTGCTTCTATTAATATAATTAATAAATTAAAAAATAATTTAAATTTGTGCTTTTTTTTGTTATGACAATGCATGAATTTTAACAATTTAAAATTGGGTGACATATCTAAAACATGATCTGATGATGTCAGCTTTTTTCAGCATAATTGAAAGGTTATTTATCTTTTTCACAACATCAGTGAAAAGATGAACAGCTTTTCAAAAATATGTACCTAGGTTTATTGTAAAATCTCTTAATGAAATCAGATAGGAATTCAATGTTGAAAGTATAGAGACAATAAGTTTTCAATCTGGGGAAATGTATGATTCTTGTCGAAATAACTGAAGCATCAAATAATTCTTTTCAAAGTAAACTGAGTCATTGACTAATAATTTGAAAAATTACAAATTAGTGGTTTCTTTGATCCTATGTTATAGTCTTTTATATAAAGGAAATCTTGTAAATAAGAGATTGTAAAGGAAAACAGTAGATATACCTTTCCTTGTCAATTTGAAAATCTTTCAGATTGGTTTAAAAACTGCTGAAAAACTGGCTTTAACCAAATGTTCATAGATGTTAATGAGCTTATTAATGATCTTGAAATATATTGAGAATTTACTGCAAAAAGATTAGAGAAGAAAATGCCATTTCAGTTATGAGTCTACAGATGTCATTTTGTTTCTATTAAGGAAGAATTTAGAGTTTAATGTTTTAATGAAATACAGGTATCAGATTTGAATTAATTCATTCCTTTAGTGCACTTATAAAATAAGGGTGCATGTCTATCTGAGAGAGAAACTGTCATAAGAGACTTGAGATGGAATTTCACAAGTGGACCTACAGTGAGAGTAGCTTTCAGCACTCCTACTAGCAGCCCTCGGCAAGCAAACTTATCAAGACTTGTGTGCAGGTGGATATAGTTTTATTATGCTCTTGGAGATAAGCTCTCAAAATTTCAACATGGTTTATATTTTGAGAATGGTTTTCTGAAAATGTTGAGCACTCTCAGAAAACTATTCTCAAAATATAAACTGGACAGACAGGCTTGACTCAAGCCAGATAACTGGTTAGTTATCTGGCTTGAGCCAAGCCTGTCTGCCCAGATAGTGCCAAGGGGACCCATGGCTAGATATAGCCTGTCCAGGAGCGCTGCTGTCAACTGTCTGATAATTTCTAAATTAAATGAATCCAGAAATTGGAAATTTGCCAATGTCTTGGTGGTCTAATTGGTAAGGCATTGGGGCGTTAACCCGAAGTTCCTGGTTTGATCTCAGGCCAAGGCAAATTTTTAATTTCTGGAAATTAGTCAAAATTATAGTTTAATTATTAAATAATAGATGGCGCTACCTTAGCCCAAATTTAAAATAATTAATTATTAATCCAACAGATGGTGGCATTGTAGTATAAATTTAAATATTAATCATTAATTGGTAGTTACTTCAAAATTTGTCCACTAGGGGAGTTTGTGCTAATTGGACTATTCAGATTATTTGGATTATGCGATTAATCCCCTACGTAATTGATTATGATTAGTTATAAATGATATTTTTCAAAAAAATAAATTGTTTAATAAATATTTCATTTAAGTTTTATAAAATTCAGCAAAAATAAAAAGATTTACACATTGACATATCTCTCAAACTGCATAAATAGGGGATTTATTATATATAATTCAGCTATTTAATAGAATCAGTTAAAATTATACAGAAAGATACACTCAATTATATATGTAAACTTTTCTGTTTCACTGTTGTAGCATGACCAGAGATTCTGTATTTTAATTTAGAACATAATAAATTTCATGTTATATTTTGCTGTAAAATCTACTTTTAATCTACTATTTGAATAGCTTACTGTATTCTCAATTCACATTTATGATCTCTTCATTAGAAATAAATTACTACTATTAAAACATCTATTTGGATGAAGTGATTTTAATCTTTTAACATACTGATAGACAATGATAAAAATCAAACTGAAATATTTGCATTTTTCTTGCAAATAATAATATATAAATTATTTTATATAAACTTTGCATTTTTGAATTGATTAGAGAATTTGTTTAGGTTTAATGTATTTAGTTATAATCACTGTGACACTGTGTCAGTCCACAGCAGAACTAGAAGTAAATGTGACAAGATTCACAGTGACTGAGGCCATAGTATTTCTCAATACAACTGACAGCATTATTTATTTTTGCTTTTAGGCTTTATTTCACATTTTATCAGCAATAAAATACATGAAAAAATATGTTTTAGAAAATATAAAAAAATTTTATAAACTTTTATGTTACTATATATATAGCCATGGTGGCCAAACTGCAACTTACAAGCCACATGCAGCTCTTCGGTACCTTCAGTGTGGCTCCATACAATGAAAGTCAATAGTTACTATAAAGCAAATACCTACTTAACTTAAAAAGAATAATATTTTTGTAATTTGTTTGCTTATTATAAAAAGTAGTATGCATCTATATGAAGTAAATGTATTTGAAATATATAATAAACAATTTTTGAAACCATTGTTAACACTACTGAAAAAAAAATTGTGTGACTCTTATTGACCCAGAAAGAAACTAACTGCAGCTCTCAACTATTTGAGGTTCTCCTAAATGGCTCTTAGTGACATGAAGCTTGACCACCCAATATATAGTAGTAACAAAATTATTTTTTTTAATCATAATTCAATATTTACTTAGGGATTTACACGATCCAAATAAACTTAACTAGCCAAATACCCCATAGTGATTTATTTTTGAATTTGAATTAAAAAATAACAGATGGTACCACCATAGCCTAAATTTAAATAATTGATTATTAATCCTACAGATGGTGGCACTATAGCATAAATTAATTAATAATTATTAATTTGGCAGTTAAATCATTTGAGGATTTTGGCTACTTAGACTTATTTGGATTGTATAATACTCTAAATAAATGTTGAATTATAACTGGTTATCTGACTTGAGCAAGTCTGTCTGCCTGAATTTGCTAGGAGGGCTTGTGGCAATGTTTAATCCATTCGAAAGTGCTGCTATCGACATCTGATAATTTCTAAATTATATGCATCCTGAAATTAGAAATCTGATGTCATCTTGGTAGTCTAATTGGTTAAGGCTTTTGAACAATAACCCAAAGTTCCTGGTTCGATTACAGGTCAAGATAAATTTTTAATTTTTGCAACAGTTCTAACTATATAATTAAAGTTCAATTATTAAATAACAGATGGCAGCATCATAGCATAAATTAATTAATTAATTATTAATTTGGCAATTAATTCAAAAATAAATCACTAGGGGAAATTTGACTTGTTAAGGTTATTAGTTTTTTTATTTTCACAACAACACATTTCATAAATCTTAACAGAACAACATCTTATTTCCATAGAACATTTTTTTATATAATTATACAAAAATTTTCATTCAAATTCTCTTAAAATTCTCATTTAAAGTTGTCTTTATATAATCTTTATTATGTTATTCAATACAATAATTTATTTTGCTTCCTAAAGCTATAAAATAGCATTGATGTTTTTTATTAAGTTATTGAAAAATATTTATTTCAAATTTATTTGTATAGCATATATATAGCAGATCTATATTTCAAATCATAATTGTTTGTTATGTCTGTCAGCAAAAAATTAACTATAAATAACTTTAATAGATAAATTATGTTTAATATTTTGTTGTAATAATAGATAAATCCATCAGAATATTAAAGAAAAATAATTTTAATTTATCAAAGCAAAGAGAAGTAAGAATCTATGCACATTGAGCTTAATTTCTCAGCTTCATATTTATCTGACATCAGGTTTCATTTTCAGTAAATTAAATTACCTGCAAATGAACCTGATGTCCACTATTTTATCCATGTTGCCGAAAGATTAGATGTCCAATATATTATCTGTTTGTAATACCAAGTTTTATTATTTTAATTTCTCATGCTTTAGAATCAATTAATTGATGCTTAACTAATTTAAAATATGTTAATTTTTGAAATTAGAATAATTATTAAATTTTTAAAAATAATTTTCAAATGTTTCAGTTAATTTTAATTATGGTGCATCAATTTCTGGAAAGATCTTTTATTTGGAAAATCCAAAGTCCTAAGCTGGATCATGACTCCATATTGCAAAAATATAATCATCAATCAATGAAAGTTTTAAGTGAATTAATGAAAGAAATTAATCAAAACGAAATAAATTTTGTTTTAATCAGTTTTCAAAAATATCAAGTCTTCATCTGCCATCTTGATAAATGTATTTCAGGTTCTCAATATTTGTCAGTTTAATATCTCAATAAATGTTTCATAACTCTTATAATGTATTTTAATTTATAATTAATTTTCTATACTTATCTAAATATTTTATTATTCTGTAAATTGTATAACTAATGAGAATCAAAACACCAAACTCATTTTTAGAGCTGGCAGTAGACTGAAAAAAAAATTATTTAATTTTAATTGGATTCTTTCAGTTAACCAATAATCAGTAACTACTTCATAAACATTCTGATTTTTTATCAAATCTGTTAATTCAGATTTAACATAAAATTAAAATTTATAAGTAAACAAAGACATTTTCAAAAATTTTGGAGGAAAAAATTTTATTTTACAAATTCAATAATTTAATTTTTATTATTTTTATAATAGATGCTAAAAGTAAAAACATTCATATAGAATGTTTTATTCTTATCAAAAAAAAAAAACAAATTTATATTTAGATATCCACTAAAATGAACTTACATAAAAATTTATAAAGTAAATAAAATATCAAATTTTATATTTTACTGTTTATTGTGTATCAATAAAGAAAATAAATGTTTAACTATCAAAAATTATCATATTTAGATATAAAATAATCCTATCATTACAAAAATATAAATAACTTAGTTTTTTGCTATAAGAAAAAAATGGTTTGCATAAATGTGTCAAAAGTCCCAATTTATACTATTCATTTACTTTTGACCAAGTATTAAATTGCATTTGACACATGATAACAATGTTTTTTTTTTTCATTTTTTTTCATTTAATTTAAAAAAAAAGAGTAATTTTATGAATCAAGAATAAAAATTAGATTTTGCAGCAAAAGCTAATTATTTTTCATCTACTATGTTTGAAATTCTATCAAATAGTGAAATAATTTATATAAGACAACAATACAGCCAGAAATAAAATAAAAATATACAAAGAAATATACTGTGAGTTTTTCTTGAAACCGAACACACTGATTTTTGGCATCGAGCCAATTCTAACGCATATATCACGTCAGGAATCGCACGCTACAAAAATTTATTTTATATTTTTAATTCTAGCAATATTTATTTATTATTGCATCCGAGAAACAAAAAACAATTTAACACACAAGATTATTGGATTTTAATGCTGGTGGAATTATACACTTGAAAATAAATCATTGAAAATTTATATGAAAAGATGTACAGCAAACAGAAATTCAGTTGTTGCTATAGCAACAGCATAGAAACGCAGATGTGCCACAATTCGAACATTTTTAAAAATGCCAATTATTATTTACAACGTTACTGAACGAGTATGGATGGTTCGGGCATGTAATTCAGACTTATCCTATAGGCACATGAGAGATCATTTTGTGGTGCTGTACCCTGAAGACCATTCCATCCGTGTCGACAATTAAATCTGTTGTTGAGAAATTCCAAAAAGATGGGAATGCCAGTCCAGGTTTGATACCCATTAATCACCCAAGTGGAGCTTTACTAGAGGAAGTAAAACTTGCAATTTGCATGTCTGTAATTGAAAAACCCAGAATTTCTTGTGCCTCAATCATGCATAAATTGCACCTCAGCAAATCATTTGTTTGGAAAACATTTAAGAAAAGAGAACTTCTTCCCATACAAAAACCAATGACATCAAGATGAACTTCTTCCAGTTGATGATGATAGAGAAGAATGTTATTTTGTGGGAAGATGTTAGACTTGCTGTATAATGATGATAATCTGCTCTACAAACTGATTGTTTCAGATGAGTGTACATTTTACATCGATCACACTCCAAATCGCCAAAATGTTCGGTATTGGGCTGCGGATAATCCACACCAGATGTTAGCTATATGTACTCACTATCAGAAAGCTGTAAATGTTTGGGCAGGATTTGTGGGCGACCAAATAATTGGGCCATTTTTTATCTCAAACCGACTGACACAAGACGTCTGTCTGTTTTTATTACATGATCGCATTTTACCTGTAATTCGACAAGTGGGAAATCAGGTATGTTATACGAAATTGTTCCACCAGTGTTTCTATTGTTAC
>WUQG02453561.1:0-12777 GCA_011317285.2 Androctonus mauritanicus | reverse complement strand
TAAATAATCGAAAGCACTCCTTATAACTAGTTTTTGTATATGTTATTTATAATTTCCTGCCATAGTGCTTGATATATCTGTGGCATAATAAACTTAATACAGATAGTCTTTAACTTATAACTAAGTCGTATTACAATGGCAATGTCATCAATAAATTCTGCTATTGGTCAATGCAATTGACCTGAGTGATTTCCTGACTCAATGGTCTGATATATGGAAAGCATCCTTATTGTATGCAATTTTTATAGTTTTGTGTTCTTTATGCTTATTAAGATAGCATATAGTGTCCTAACAAACACTAATAGTGAGAAATCCATAAATTTTGGGAATTTCTGACTCCTGACCATTTCTGATTTAAAATGGCAGGATTTGAAATTTTTGAAACCAAACTCAATCTTAAATCAGAACTATTTGTAAATACAAATCTGCAAGAATCAAATAAGAAAAGTATACTATCAATATATCTGACTATTGAACATGGATTCATATGCATGTGAATTATATTGATATCAATCACAGAATTTAACAAATACATAATAACTAGTCAAGAATTACTTGTATTACTAATTACTTATTTGCCTTTCAATTATTAAAGATAACAAATTTTTTAAAACTACAATATATAATCGTATTTTTAAATTAAGATTTATATTTGAATTAGATTACATTAATTATAATTATGCTGCTAAATGTCACAAAATATATGTTTGATGAGAGCCATTTCAGAACTCACTACAAGCTAGCCAATACTTGGAACAGAGTTAACCAAAAGATTGAAGTATATATGCTAGACTTGTACTTATTCTATAAAATTTGGAGATATAGGACTTAGTACTGAATCTGAATCCTCCATAGTAGTGACGGCTTTATATAACTATTCAATTAATAGATCTATTTATGAAAAGGTATATGTGCAAATGAATCTCAGCTTCATAATTTCATTTAAAGAAGTTCTAATAATATTCATTTAATTATGTATATTAATATTGCAAAATTATCAATAAGAATACCTATATTCTAAAGATATTTTAAATATATATCCCATCAAAAACATCTCATATGTAAAAAAATAAGCCAAGTACAGTATTACCGAAATAAGATATTTGTGAAAATTTAGATGCGTTATTTTGGTTGATGTTATCATATTCATATTGTGAAAATTTAGATGCGTTATATTGGTTGATGTTATCGCCTCTCTATGAGAAACCATATGAGAATCCATACTATTAATGAGAAACCATACTATTACGTATATACTTCCTATTCTATAATACCCTCAGTTACTCTACAATATTAATAATAATGTCATATAAATAAATATAAGTATAATAATAATAATAAAGACATCTCAATATCTAACACACACAACATCCAGGATGCATTTACTCAAAAAATTAGCAAATACACAGAACTGTCACAAGAAATTAAACGTCTTTGGGGAATGCAAAAGGTAGTCACAGTATCCATCATTCTATCCACGACAAGAGTAATTTCTCACACACTACACAAAAGCCTCAAAACACTAGATCTACATCCCAAGACATACATAACACTACAAAAGGCATCATTACTCAATACATGCGACATAATAAGAAAGTTTCTCAGCACAGACACAGACAGTTAGTTAAAACACAATTAAAATGTCTCAGGTAGCTATGTCTTGACTCTTGTCCGACATAACACTTTGCTCCGGAATTATTCCGTGCTCACACGATAAACAACATCATCATAATAATAATAATAATAATAATAATCATCGTAATCATTGAAAAAAATATGAAGGTTAAGCCCTTTCATATTTTTTATTTGAAGATAGTAGCAGATAATTTATTTGATGAAATAAGACTTATTATGTTAAGTTTAAAACTTTAAACTTTTATTGCTTTAAATATAAACCTATAGGCAACATTTTATTGTAATGTGTATTAAGATTTTTATTTTATTAATTTTTAATTAAAAAATAAGTTCATTGGGAGGAACAAAGTAAACAAATCAAATAAATTCAATGGATTTTACTTGTTTGATATAATATGAAATAAAATGTGTATTGCAAATAAAATTTTGAAAATGCATCATATATGTGTTAGTTTTTATCTATTGCAACTGTACCAGTAATAAAGTAATTTGTTGATGAATAGTTAATGATATTGTTAAAATAATTTTAAAATAGAAGTTTTATTTTAATAATTAAGATGAAATGCCTATTATATTTATTAATATTTTAATAAACAATATTGAAAAATGAAAGTGGTAAAACTTCATTGACTAAATCAATAAGATTGTCAATTAACATTGCATTCACTAAATATATTGCAAATAATTAATGCAAATTCTATATATTCTATTGAATTTGCAAATATTATAAATGCAATATTTGAAAATTATAAATATATTGATATAATTCTGAAAAAAATTTGAAATTTTTTTTGATTACTCAAAATATTCTTGAAATAGTATATTGGCAAGGAACAGAGTGTTTTGTTTTGCCAATAGACTTTTATTTTAATTTTGTGATGTGCAAGTAAAATGCAAAAAAATCCCTTATAAAAATATTAATGGCATTCATTGATAAATTCCAAGTCTATTACTGTTTAGGAAACAATAAGATGTAAATGCAATACATGTAATGCTAAATGAATTTCAATAATAATCTGAATACTACTATCTTGCAATATCAGTACAGTGCCTCTAGATCCAGATAATTTGATATTTCTGATAATAGCATTGTGGATGTCACTAGATGAAATTGCATCAGCATCAAGCTTAATTTTCTTATGTTGACCATTATCACTATTCATATCATTTCATATAATTATATATTATTTAAAATCATTCATATATAATTTGCAAACAATAAATGGGATATCTTTGGCCAGAGAGCTGATCAAAGACACACAACTTTTTATGAGAGTATTTACGAATATAACAGAATAATTTTGAAATGTAAATGTAATTTGATGATATGAGCTTAAACCATTGAATACACTTTTTATTCTTTTTATTTAAAATTTTATATTTTACTGAATAAGGATACCTCTCAGAAAAAATTTAAGGACTTATACATTTCAAATTTTGTTTATAGAACTATGCCAATCAAGAATAAATAAACATATCTTTTCAAGTTTATTGAAGTTCATTTACTCATTTATCATTTCTAGTACTTCCTGAATATTTAAACTCATAGTTTAGTGGAATAACACTTCCCTTACAATTTCTTTTACTTAATAGATATTATTAATGTAATCTTCCACTAGCAAATAGCTGTATAGATTAGAAAAGGATAGATTTTCAATTTTATTCTCATGTTTTTCAGTATTATATCACAAGATGGCAGATCAGAACTATAGAGTAAATAAAAATGAAAGATTTTTATAGAGTTATTAATTTTTGCATTTGGATTAAGTTAAACATGTTTAAAATAATATAAAATGTGTATTTATGTATTTGTTTTAGACTATCATTAGTGATAGTGATTGTCTACCAGTTACAGTATTCTGGATTGGTTTTTATTGATACTTTATGCCAAATTTTTTTAAAAATAATTGAGTTTGTATTATTTAATTTCTTAAAATTTAATTGATATTGTTATTAACTATATATCTTTGAAATTAAATTTAAATGACCATTCATAAATGGGAAAAAAATATTTCAAAGTATCTTCTTCACCTATGTTACAAAACAATGGAGCCACTCTCAATAAAAATTATTGATCTTTTACTATACTAATAATTACCCTTTCCTGTTCTAAAAATGCAGTTTTTAGTATACTGACAGTCAGAAATTATGAAAATATTAACAATTTAATTTCACACTGTAAGAAAATGAAATTTGTTTTTTAAAGTGTAAAAAGTTATTTCAAAAAATTATTGAAAAAATAACAATGAATGAATGTTTTCTCAATATCATTATAAGAAAATATTCTATTTTTTAAATTTTTAGTATATTTAAATATAATTTAAGAAATATATTATTGTTGACATTTCTAGGAAAGGCCATTATTTGGAAAACAATGAGATCTTCTTTGAGAGATACATTAATGAAAATAAAACTTGAAAAAAGTTATTTAAATCTTTAAGAGCATTTATTTATAATTTATTAATAATTTATTGATAATTCATGATAAATGATTCATATTTTAGCACTTAAATTTACAAATTATTTAAACTCAATTTATTATTAATAAAGATTAATAATCAAGCTGAAAATTGAAAGAAAAATTAGAAAAATCTATTTTTGATTTCAACTTATATTTGGGGATATTGATTCAGGCAACTATGAATCAAGGCAAATAAAATTCATATAAACAAGAATTGGGCAAATGGGAATTAGGTAAGTGTGATTACAGCAAATGGGAATTAGGCAATGGGTTTGGACATATGGGAATTAAACAAATAGGATTTAAGAAATTGGGAATCAGGCAAGTGACATTTTGTTTAGCATGATCTAATTTTTTAAATAACAAGGCAATTTAATTTTATGAAACTAGTATTAATATCATGACTTGATGATAATGAAATTAGTGTTATTTTAGTATAATTTATTTTTTATATATTTAACAGGTATTATGAGAGTTCAATAAGTAAGATAGCAAGACCTCTCATTGCATAAATTTATTCAACTTGTACATATAAATAATAGTATGTTCTTTGTGTAAATTATTTTTCTACATATTTTCCATACTTGCCACTGTTGGGATAATGTGTATACATCTATGCCAGCATTGAAGAAGTCAGTGTCAAGTGCCTGATACTATGACATCATGGCTTGCTGAACTTCTTAATCAGTTATGAATTGCCTGCCACCCAGATGCCTCTTCAATAATCCAAATAGATGAAAATCACTGGATGCTAGGTTGGGGCTGTAAAGAGGATGGTCCAGTACCTCCCACTGATAGCACTGTAACAATTCATGTTTGCTGTTGGCCAAGTATGGCCTGGTGTTGTCATGCAGCAACACAAAGCCTGCTTGTAGCAACCCAGATTGTTTTCAATGAATTGCCTCCTGCAACACCTCAATGTGTCATAATAGTGGGCAGCATTAATCATCTCTCCCTTTGTGACGAAATCAATAAGAGGCACACCTCTGTAGTCCCAAAAAACCATCACTATGATCTTCTTTGCTGATGGCATTGTTTTGAATTTCTTGAAAGGGGAATGATACATGTTTTCATGTCATGGATGCAACATGGTGTTACATAATGCATCCATATTTCATCCCATCACAATACTGTGCAGAAAATGCACTCTTCTCATGATACTGTATCATGTGCATGAGAGACAATCTCATCCTAGTGGCTTTGTGACCTTCTGTGAATTGCCTTAGTAACCAGTGTGAAAACTTTTTTCTGTACCCAGGTTGCTCATGAACAATGTTGTGCACAATTGTTACTGAGACATTTAATTCATTAGTAACATCACATGTGCCAATCTTCCTGAGTTAGAGCTTCAATATGGCACAAGTTGTCATTTGTGGTCAGCATACTTGATTGGTCTGCTTGCTCATCTTTCACATCTGTTCAGCTGTTATTAAATACAGTGCATCAAACCCACACTTGTTTCTGTGACATAACATTAGCATTATATATTTCAACAAGTGACATTAGCGATGAATTTCAGCTGGTGATATGTCCTTTAGACTGCAGAAATCTGATCACACTATGTACTTCAATGTTTAGCCATGTTTCTGTAAGTGCTTCCATCTTATAAGTGATATTGGGATAGTATGACTGACATGAGGTACCATCTAACATAACGACCATGTGACAAAGCAGTGGTCAACTTGCTCTGACCTGGCAGGAAATTATAATGATATAGAGAATGTGAAATCTTGTTACCTTACTTATTGAATCACCTACATTTATATTAGTAAAATAATAATTTTGCAATTTTATCATTAATTTTAAATTTATAATTATTTAGAGTATTGGTCCAAGTATACGATCAGGTCCAGGTTTTTGTCCAAGAATTAATACAACAAATGGAAGTTCACCTGTTATATTAGTACCTTCTGGTGAAAATAAAAGTATTGAAGTTAAAGTAGAAAATACACAGGTAAAAATAATTTGTTAAAATCTAAAATAATTTATTCAGAAAACTAATGGATTTTTCTGTTTGTAGCCATTACTTTTACAGACTACATTTGTATGCCAGTTTAATATTGAAGGTCGAGTTCGACAAGTTCATGCTCAATTTATTGGTGAAAACATACATTGTGAGCCAATGATGGTAAATATAAAAGGATAAGATTATTTTTTTATATTATATAAAAAATAATACTTTTGATATTTATTTTTAGTTTTCTTTTGGAACACAGTCAGCAAATGTGACAGCATCATTTGCTGTTATTTGGGCTGGATCGAAACCTTTAGATAATCCTGAAAACATTCGTGGTAATTTTTCAGCAGTATTTGTTATAAATGTAATATGTAAATTTTATGTATGTATGTATTTTAAAAGAATATATATAATTTTTTTCATAAGTGTTAGTGTATAGATGTGAAGGAATGGCAACAAATTGTGGAATCTGTTTAGAATTACATTCTAAATATAAATGTGGTTGGTGTTCTGATGGTATAGGATCTTGTCGTGTTCGGGAGCAATGTAACAATTCTCTGCTATGGTTAGATAGTCGCCAGACATGCCCTAATCCTCAGATTACTAAGGTAAATTAATAATTTAATAAGAATTTTGATAAATTATAACATATAATTTCATATATTTGAAAATTTTTTTTTAGTTTATGCCAATGTCAGGACCATGGGAAGGTGGTACAAATATTACAATTACAGGAATTAATTTAGGACGCACATTTGCAGACATTAATGGTGGTGTAAAGGTTGTTCAAGCTGATGGAAAAGTAATAGCAAATTGTATACCATATAAAGAATTATATGAAAAAACAACAACGTAAGATTTTATTTATTTAATAAAATTACTTATTTATTGGATATTATGCTCATTAAATCATTTCTTCAGAATTGTTTGTCAAGTTGAAAGTTTACATAATTTAAGTTCTGGACTTTTGAGTGGACAAATATCTGGTTATGTATTTGTTAAAGTACTGAATGATTACAAAGCTCAATCCAAGTATAACTATAGTTTTGTGGTAAGTTTCAATATATATTTTTATTTATGAATTTTATAATATCTATCTTAAAAAAAAGAAAGAAAATCATTATATTGAAAATATATTTTCAAGAATCATTATATTGAGCATTTCTTAGACACTAATTAAACATTGTAGTTGCTGATTGTTAATTTAAAAAAAAAATAATCAAAATGCATTATGTTACAATTTTACATTTCTGTTGAATATTATTGATCTGACAAATCAAGAAAAATATTCAATAGAATATATAGGGTATGTGGTGACAAAAGGCCACAGATTTGGAAACCTATAACAGAAGTCTGAGTAGAAAAAAGTCATATAAGCATAAGTCTGATTCTTGTTGGTTTCAGTATATAAGAATCATGCATTGGGTATTTGGCCAAATACATTATTTAACTGTCAACATTTTGAATAAGTCACATGAATTAGTGACACAGGATTCAGAAATGGAGAAATGACCCAGAGACTTATGTATAACGAATACAATAGATTTATTCAAACAAAACATCATAAAAGGATAAGGATTACATTATGCATCTGTATTGGCAAAGCTTAATGTCCTATTAACTAAGTACTTAACATACATAAACAGTTAGGCTTAGTTAGAATGAGATTGATAGTGTTACAGACAGTGATTCTTTGGGAGAGCTGTTCTTTTGAGCCATAAGCATATACCTGAGAGAGAGAATTGTTTCATTTCTAATTTTCCATATTCTTTTTTATGGTGCCACACAAAGACAATTTTGAGACTGCATAAGTCTCAAAATTGTCTGTGTGTGGCACCATCATCCCCTCCATCACCTTTAGTCTGACAGGATGAGATAAACTTTCTTTAACTGGCTACATTGTCTCCAACTGCAAAATTCAACAAAATTTATCTCCAGATATGATAAATTTTGATGAATAACATAAAGAAGTTTATAATAAGAAAGATATCTATATAATCTTGTTCTAATAGCTACAATTGCAGAATAAATTATTACAAAATTCTATTAATTATGAAATGCAATTGCATTTTTCTAAGCTAGATTGCATAATTTTAAATTTAGAAATTTTCAATGGTTTCCTGGAAATTTGTAAGAGCTCTAACTGATTTAGTTATAAAAGAAGACTATGAAGAAGAAGCAGACCTATATAGGTAATCCTCAACTCACAATAGCAATAATCATTGATGAATTCTGCTATGGTCAATACAGTTGACCTAGATTTGTTTCCCAAATCCAATCTGATATATGATGTGAAGGATAGAAATTAAGATTGGTTGTAGTATATTTTTCCTCACTTCTAAATTTTTTAGTATGTCAAAGAAAACAGAGAAAGGAATTTGAAGAGGAGAGTGATACTTTAGAAGGATAAATAAGTGATAAAAAAAATCATCTGACCTGGAGACTTTTGTCTTCCTCACATAAAACATCAAAGTATTAAAAATAAACAAGAGATAGGGTGTCGTAAAGAATTAGAAGATGTTGATGAAAGATAATCATGTATAAACATCCTGTCTTTCTCCAAGAAAAAGATGAAAGTATGAGTTTTTGCCCAGGACTCTTGCAAGAGAAGTCAGCCTTTGAACTGGAGAAAAGTATACACACAGTGGGCAGTTATCTCTTTGCTTTCAAAAGAAGTTGGAGGTCAACTTGTCTGTACCAAAAGAAAACAGGCTAGTGTTCTAGCCTACTGTGGGATTCTGTTTAAGACACTGTCAACTCTTCCACCTACCTGCAACAATCATTCTACTTTCATTGTAGAGAAGAAAGACAGTTTGGGTATTTATTCTAGCCAAAAAATAGAAGTTTGAACTGCGACATTCTATATTCCTTGGAGCAAAGATATTTTCCTCTCCTTGGTCTATTGTTGGGATCTATTGTATATGTAAAGAAATATCTCCTTAATAAAGGAAGGTATCAGGATTATTAAACCATAGTCTATGATGATGATGTCATGAGGTCTCATTACCTGTCTTTATTCATACTACACTGATATACTGCAATTATGTCAAAATCCTGTACACATTTTGTCCACTGGTTTCACAGTGGGAAGCATTCTTTTTTTTTGAATCTAATTCTTGTAGTTTATTAAGACACTATATATTATTTTAATAAATATATAGTGTCCTAACAATCATTAATAACCAGAAAACCTTAAAGTTTGGATATTTCTGACTTATGATAATGGGATTCAAAATTTTTCACAAGTTATGTCACAAGTTAAGGACTACTTGTATTTGATAGTGTTTGGCAACCTAAATATTACCAAATAAAGATCAGTTTTTTCAAACAACAATCATAAATGGAATAACAAATGGTTTAGATCTTCAGATCTAAATTCTAGATTATTTTGTATGGTACTGGATGAAAGTGCTGTCTGTGAGAGATGGATAGAAACACTATAAGCATTACTTGACTGCATTTTTGAATGTTGCAGCACTCATCAAAGACAAACACAATAAATTAAAATGAACTCTTTATGTGATTCATAGATGAGATGTATCATATATTGAAGCAGAAGGTGATATTTTTGAACACTTATTATAAACATATAATATTAATTTAAGATTAAATACTAGCAAATACAGGTCTGCTTCTCCATAGCCTTCTTTTACAACTAAATCAGCTATATTACCAAAACCATTCAGAATTAAACCTATGTTTATATGATTTTTTTATTTAACTCCGACATACTTCTGCTATAGATTTCTAAAGTTGTGATCTTTCATCATGATTCACTCTATTGAACATGAAGTATCATTTATTACATTCAGATGAAGAGAACATTTGAATTGTAGAAATGATGATGATTTAATATTATGTTAAATCTTATTCAGTGATGCAACTATTAAATTATTATTGAGAATACCATAACTTCATTATATTATGGGAGTGATATTAGGACTTAATCAGTTTAAAAATAGAAATTATATTTTAGGTTTCTGTAATTGGTTATGTATTTTTGACATTTATGTCCCATTTCATTCTTAGGCAACTTTGAATATTTCAAATAATAAATGAAATCAAATAGTGAAAGTACAACTGACTAGATTCAATATAGCTATCCAGTAAAATAAAAATTAATATATATTACTATTCCAGAAACACAATCTTACTATCAGTAACCTAGGAAACCAAACAACAAATGCTACTATTAAATTAAACTAGGCATATTATAGGAAAATCAAATATCAAAATACATTATCCATAATAAATATCAGGAGAAAATAAAACAAAAAATATTGTGATTCTTATAACAAATTACTATATTTTACAATTACTATGAATTGATCTGTATCTAAATATACAGAGCATACTTGGGACTAAAGTTGGCATATCATAAATAGTTCTCAAAATGAATATCTATATACAATAAATAAAAATCTAATCTTTATTTTTGAACTTATAAAGTATTGATGATCTTTTCATAAAAAAGTGACGTCTAGCCATTCTCATTGATGGATTTAATGACTGCATTTCTATCTAAATAAGTTTATTATAATACTAGACTTAGAAAGAATAGTTTGAGAATAACAAATATTACTATTTCAGACTCTTTTAGACTATATCAAAATTTATATTTAATCTTTAGACACTTATATAATGAAATATTCACATTTTGTTGAATTTGAAATACAGTAATTTTCTAGCTTAAATTGAACAGAATTAACATGTTTAAATTATGTATTCATCATTTTCTTAAATTATGTGTATATGTGTATACAGGTAGTTCTTGATTTTATGAGTTAATTCATTCCTGGAGTGAGCTTGTAAAGTTAAAATTTGTAAACCAAAAATCCATGTTAAAAACAGGAATTCTGTTCTCAATAATGAAATTTGGCCATAATAAAACTAAATTAAGATGATAAAAATCAACTATGATTTATAGATAGATAGATAAACAATGATTTATCTATCTAAAAAAATGAAAATATAACTGTTAAAATTAAGCAAATTATTATTATAATGAAATTATTTGTCATATAAATGTTAAAGAATTTTTATTCTTCATTATTATTAATAGATAAATAGACAAACTTTAATACAAATGAACTACTATCTTGAGCACAATCTGATGATGAACATCATTTACATAATATGCCAATAAAACCAGAGGGAAAGCTACTTCCACTTTTTGGCTACCATTTTGAATTTTCTGATTTTGTAGCAGATGACAAAGATTCTGCTACAAAACCAATTGTTTTGTATAATATAGCTATGTATGTGGATTTAAATGTTTTTTTATGAATGTTTAGCATTTATTAATTTCAATTAATGCTCATAGTTTTAATTTTTGATATTTCATATTTCAAAAAATTTGCAAACCTGGGAATTCATAAACTGAGGACTACCTATATAATATAATTATGTGAAATAATTAAAAAAGTCCTAATTCTATGTATTTGAAAAAGCATATGTATATATATTTTTATTGCATAAAATGCAATAAAAATATATATACATATGCTTTTTCATTGTTTTATATTGATTACAGATAATTCCAACATTTTCTGAATTATCCTAATTTTTTGATAATTTAGATTATGCCTAACCTGTGTGATCTAGATAATCAGTTTTATGTTATGTAAATTGAAAATGCATAGATGTGTTATAGCAAAGTAATATCACATGAAATTTCCTGAAAATTTTAATGGCAACCAGGAGCAAAATAATGAATTTGTTTAATAACATTTTATATTTTCATTAGAATATCTTTTTCAGTAGACTTTTCATTACAAAAAAAATGAAAATAAATTATATCTATAGCAAAAAATCTAATATTTAAAATAAAAAATAGAAATGACAAATACTGAGGAAGTACAGTTTAAAGTAGCAATTTATAGCTACTTTAAATTATACATCCTCAGTATTTGTCATTTCTATTTTTTATTTTGTAGACATAACTGTCTTACTTTTATCTTAAATTTTCAACTGAATAGTAATTTTATTTATGAAGTTTTTAAGTAAATATCAAATTTATTATAATAAAATTTTTTTAAAGATTTATTAAAATTAATATTTTTTAATAAATGTCAAAAATATATAATTTTTATTAGTAGTTTTTAAACATTATAATTTACTATAGGATAAATCTAATAAAAATTTATAATCATTTACAGAAAAATGCAGTAGATATCTATCATTTGAAAGACATGTTGAAGTCCTCAAATGCATATTGATATTTTTTTATTAATTTCATATTGCCAAAACATATATTTATTTTAATTAACTATAGCTAAGATAAGCATTTAAAAATTTCATAAATAGAACAGGTATAGATATTAATTATGAAACATAGATTCAAAATATGTTATTTACAGAAAGTAAAATAAATTTGTTTACTTTTGGTAGAATTATATATAAAGAATTCAGATATCAGTGGTTTTATTGAAAAATTATATTTATTAAAAAATTAATATTTGAGGGCTTACTAATAGCATTCTTTTTGATAAATTTTTTATCAAATTTTCAATTAAGCGACTAAAATTTCTTTTCATTCGTCATTTAAGATTATCGTATCCTCAAAAATTCATAATTTCAAGGGAAAAATGAAAAAATTTTTTTTTCCATTATTATAATGTTTAGATATTGAAGATTGTGGTAAAAGCTTCATTTTTGTAAACACACTAAATATCGAGTTATTATTAATTATATTTATCATTTAAATGCTCATTAAATATGCAAA
>WUQG02453550.1:0-12778 GCA_011317285.2 Androctonus mauritanicus | reverse complement strand
TATGTATTTTCTGTAGTTTTTTGTGTTTATTACCTGGTCTTGTATTGCTATTATGAACTCTTCTGTTTCTGTAAATAGATCCCCCTTATTATTATTATTATTATACTCTAGCTCTCTTAATTATTTCAATCAACTCCACAATAATCCATTTGCTATTGTGTGAAGACTGTTTTTCTCTCTTTCCATTTAATATTTACATTGTATTTTTATGCTTTGCAGTGAGCTTTGTAGCTATGTCTCCTTTAAATTTTTGTGCATTGATGAAGGATAGACAAAAAATTCCCTGAATAAAATATTTTAACTTCTGTAGTTTTCAAACTGTATTCTGAATAATTTGTTTACATTTATCTCATTATATTATCAAATTTAAAAATGTGGATTAAAATAATAATACATTTTTTATGAATTGAAATAGTGAATAATCCAACTTATCAAATATACTGTAGCAGAAAAATTTATTATTTTAATATGATTATATAAATTTTTATAAATACAAAAGTTTTGTTTTTATTTATATTTTGTAAAATATTACTCTATAATATGGTTCCCAAACTTTTTGGTCCTCATACCCCCTTAGCTTTTAGTAAATTATCTGATATCCTCATGCACATGTGCATGAGGATATCAGATAATTTACTAAAAGCTAAGGGGGTATGAGGACCAAAAAGTTTGGGAACCATATTATAGAGTAATATTTTACAAAATATAAATAAAAACAAAACTTTTGTATTTATAAAAATTTATATAATCATATTAAAATAATAAATTTTTCTGCTACAGTATATTTGATAAGTTGGATTATTCACTATTTCAATTCATAAAAAATGTATTATTATTTTAATCCACATTTTTAAATTTGATAATATAATGAGATAAATGTAAACAAATTATTCAGAATACAGTTTGAAAACTACAGAAGTTAAAATATTTTATTCAGGGAATTTTTTGTCTATCCTTCATCAATGCACAAAAATTTAAAGGAGACATAGCTACAAAGCTCACTGCAAAGCATAAAAATACAATGTAAATATTAAATGGAAAGAGAGAAAAACAGTCTTCACACAATAGCAAATGGATTATTGTGGAGTTGATTGAAATAATTAAGAGAGCTAGAGTATAATAATAATAATAATAAGGGGGATCTATTTACAGAAACAGAAGAGTTCATAATAGCAATACAAGACCAGGTAATAAACACAAAAAACTACAGAAAATACATACTGAAGAACAGCATATTGACAAACGACACATATAGGAAATGCCACATAGCACCTGAAACAATTCAACACATTACTTCAGGTTGCAAGCTGCTTGCACAAATGGATTACCTGCACAGACATAACCAAGTAGCAAATATAATACAGCAAAAGCTTGCAACCAAACACAAATTAATAAACACACTATATTACAAATACATACCAGACACAATCTTAGAAAACTTGACTGACAAGATGTACTATGACAGAACAATCCTAACAGAGAAAACCATTCATCACAACAAACCAGACATCACTCTCATAGACAAACAAAAAAAAGTTACCTACATTATAGACATCTCAATACCCAACACACACAACATCCAGGATGCATTCACCAAAAAAACTAGCAAATACACAGAACTCTCACAAGAAATTAAGCATCTTTGGGAATGCAAAAGGTAGTCACAGTACCCATCATTTTATCCACAACAGGAGTAATTCCTCACACTCTACACAAAAGCCTCAAAACACTAGATCTACATCCCAAAACATACATAACAATACAAAAGGCATCACTACTCAATACATGCAACATAGTAAGAAAGTTTCTTAGCACAGACACAGACAATTAGTTGAAACATAACTAAAACATCTCTAGTAGCTATGTCTTGACTCCTGTCTGACATAGCACTTTGCTCTGGAGTTATTCCGTGCTCACATTGATTACAGCAATATTAATAATAATAATTTACTAAATTATTTTTTACTTATAATTTAAAATAAATACACACAAAACCATTTCACAAATTTTCATAAAAATTATAAAAAAAAAAATTAACAATTTCATGTGTATATATATATATATGATATAGATGGTTGGAGGTCAGAACTAATTTTAGCTAGATCATAGTTCTTGTCTCCAGCATCTGACTGATGATTCTCTTATACATTTTAACCCATTACTGATATCAATGTTTGTATTATCAATGTCCACCTAAGACAAGTGACTTGTGCATCTATCAAACAACTAAATTCATGTCAGTTTTAATGATTATAGTAAAAAGATTACCCAAAGTTTTGAAGATTAGATTGAAGATAGTAACACAGTTATTTTAATTTTACAATTTTCTAGTATTTGTAAAATTTATATTTACAATTATTAATTTTAAATTTGATAAAACTATTATTGATTGATTTCAACAAATGATAATATATGACATAACAAAAATAGTAAATTTAAGTGAAGCTTTTCAAACATTACACTGCTATAGTTAACAATAAAAGAACTAAAATTTAAAAAACTTACTTTAATATTAGTATCTAATGAACCAGATGCTATAAAATCACCATATGGATGAAAATCCAAGCACTTTACACTAGATTTATGTCCTGTTAAAGTTCGTACAACTGAAAAAATAAAAACAGATTATGAAGATGTAAAGGTATGTTTTTAATTTCTGTTTAAGGGCAAAAGATGATAATTATTTCTAAATACAGAAACACTTAAGTTTTAAATATTTTTATAATATAAACTATTCAATATTTTTTAAATTTACTTTTGGCAGCTTCTAAATCCCAGATTTTAAGTGCTCCTGACATGGAGCCAGCACAAACCATATCTTCTAAGTGGCTGAATTTTACACATTCTACAGAAGTAGTATGTCCTGTTAAACTCTGAAAATAAATTCCTGAATTACATTTTTATTAATATTTCTATTAATTATTACAAATTTTCATATATTAAAATAAACAATTAAATAATAATAATGAATAAATATTAATATTTTAAAATCTATATATATTCCATGATTTCTTGAATATATAAAATGCATAATCAATCAAATATTGTATATTTGAACATGCTTTATATGTACAGGTAGTCCTTGACTCATGATCATTCGATTTACGATATTTCACTCTCATGATTGTCTTTACAATAATTCTGAACTTGGCTATTTTCTTAATATATTGACTAGAAATACTTTGTTTTATTAAAGCATTCACTTATCACCTTGGGGATCTAGGTTCAATTCCAGATTATTTTACATTTTGGAGCCTCAGTTCAATTCTGCATTATTTTATAATCTTGAGGATCTGAGATCAAATTCAGATGATTATACCATCTTAAAGAATTCAGTACTTCATTGTCTGTTGTTATTACTAAAATTATTACCATTATAGATCATTTTTGACTTATGATGGGGGTTATCAAAACATGGCAAGTTGAGAATTAAAGCATCACAGATTGACAATTAAGATGCACTTCAATTACATCAAAAGACTAACATACTAATAATAATAGCTTTTAACTAGTAATAGATTAAAAAAAAAGGCCTAGTCAGCAAAAAAATAAATAAGACCTAAGGAATGCATCAGCAAATTGCCATCAAAGATGGAAAGTTTAACAGAGAAAATTTAGTAAATAAAGAAGGAAAACACTGAAATTTTAGCAACAATTTGAAAATTTAAAAATATATAAAACTTACATTTTGATGTTCCTTAAAAAGAATATTATAATTTTCACAAGAAAGAAAAACCATCCAAATAGAGAATTTTATAATATATATATATAAAAATAATATTTTGTCTCATAAAATCTTATATAGATAACTGATTTATCCTTGTCCCTTAAATTCTTGATTTATCCATATTATACTGGAGTGTATAATTGTATAATTATGAGGGTGAGGTTTGAAACAATCTCATCTGTAAGTTGGAACAGTAATACGCTGTAAATGCCCAAAATTTATGGATTTCTCACTACTGAAGTTTATTAGGATACTGCATTTTATTTTAATAAACATAAAGCCTACAATGGTGGCTAGAGCATGCACTACTTCTGTTTCTTAGTCCACCATTTTGATTTTTCCATTCCATAGCAGATAAACATTCTGCTACAACTTTTCATACTACAACTACTAACTCTCTTCACTTTTTCATTCATTTTCCAAAGAGTTAAGCTATTATAAGTATTATATCAGTATTAAGTATTATATCCAAATAGATGATTGTTGAAAACCCTGTCTTGTTTTTATTTTGGAATATTCTTGGATCACACAATTGAGATTTAAAGTTTGTTATTTTCTCTTTCAATAAATAATTGCAGAATGTGTAATTGCTTATTCATCTTTGTTGACAGATCTAACATATTAAAATAAATTTAATTTTTGGCTACTTTCTTCTTCTTCTGATTTTATAGCAATCACTTACTGAGTTGTCCTCCTCAAAAATTACATTACGTCCTGCTTTGATAATAATTAATTTTATCTTATACATGGAATGATCATTTTTATCTAGGACAGAAATTTTCCAATGTTACAATAATAAACAGTTTTTCAGACAAATGACAAATATTTAGCCAAATATTACAAGTTTAAAAATTATTCTTCGATATTATAAAATGAAATGTTTAAACTATATTTTGACACAAATATTCTTCAAGGTATAAATTTAAAGAAACTTGTATAGGATACAAACTTGTTAATATAGATAAATAATAACTCCTCCTTCCTTTCCACTCTCAAGTTTTTCTTCTTAAAATAAAGAGGGCTAGTTATATGAATAGTATGTTTTTGGTTCAATGGGCTGTTTTTAGCCAAATTGAGTTCATTCTACTGTGTACAAAAAAGTGAAGAATTTTAAGAAAGCTTTAGAATTTCATATTAAGGATGTAGTTTTAACTAAATTTTTAATTATATTACACATTAATTATAGATAATAATTATAAATGTTTCAATTAAATTTATTAGTCTATTTTTGGCATAATTAGGCCTGTGCATAATGTTCATTCTTCTTTTTATGCAGGTGTCCAGTACTAAAAGGTGAGAATAATAGCCTTAAATTTTTGATTTATCCATAAATATAAAAAATATAACTGAAATAAATGTTAATAATCAACAGAAAAATTCAAAATATACTGAAACTTGCACACATTTCAATTTGGTTTATCCATAAAAAAAAATAGATGGAATAAAATATAACTCATGTTTATTGAAATTAAGTGAACAAAACCTGAGCAATGGAAGAGATCAAATTTATACAGATTTTGAACGATAAAAAAAAAATTCTTTTTACAGTTGTAATTAATCATTTAAAATCACTCATATTATTAAATACATATTATGCAAACATAGTGTTTAAAAACAAGTAGTTCTGAAAAGAACTAATTTCTTATTTTCCGTACGTATTCTTTTTGAAACGATTAAAGTTATAGGATTAAAATATATATTACCAAAATTATCTTTAGTGTCATAACTTCTATACTGAATGTCAAAAATTTAGCAAATAGATTCCATAATTATTAAAGGAAAATCCAAGTTTAAACTTCTATTTTCAAATGGACAAAGCTAAAGGATTAATCAATTTTATTTCAAAGTTATTTTAATGACCTGACTATATTGTACTACTGAATTTTTTAAAAATCAAATAGTTCAAAAGTTATTAATAGAAAAAAATCTTCAAAAGTTTGAATGCTCACAGTTTTTAAATAACTGAAAATAAAAGATTAATTGATATGCTACTAAAATCATTTTTAATGAATTGAATTTCTTGATAAATGCACGAAAATGATTAATTCAGGATAAATTAAGAATGTTTCTCAGAAGTTTAAATATTTCCATTTTTAAAAAATTGAATGATGGGATATCGTAATTTTTAATGATTGAACTAATAAATTTTTGTAAAATGTTCTAAGTCATTATAGGAGAATACAATTAGACAGCATAACAATCCTGTAAGTATCACTTTCCTTCATCTTCAAAAACTATAATATAATATATCAAAGTCTCAAAGTCCAAGATACTAGCACAAGAAGCAGTAAGAGTTATTAACATTTAATAGACAAAAACGTTTTCGATACCAAAGATTCCATCATCAGTTGTACAGAGCAAAACAAACATAAACAGAAGCGTTTTATAAAATCAAACAAAGGAACATGGTTCAAATCTAGTATTAGTATGTAGTAGTATTTAGTATTAGTAATATAGATGTATACATACTAATTACACTTTGCTTAGAATTACAATATAATTACTTTAAATTTTATTTAGTTATTTTCTTAATTCATGCCAGAAAATAAGTTATTTTATTAATTTACATATAGCCAAGAAATAAAACATTATATTAATTCATTTTAATGCATTATAGAGTGCAATTTTTAATCATAGCAGAATGAATCAATATTGCAGGAATTATTGCTATTAAAACTGATTAACATTTTATCTAATTAATAGAACAGATTAAAATTAAAATACTATCAAAATACTTTTCATGAAATCAGCTAAATTTTTTAACGAAGAAAAGCTATAATTGTTATTAAATTAGTATTAAATATGTATACACAGAAGATTTTAAAATGAGTATTACAATGGCCTCATTATTAAATTAAATTCTCTTGAGGATTCATAAAAATGGGTCAATAGGGAAGGTCAAACGCATAAAATAACCATTATAAAAACTGTATTGTGTGACATCTCTCAACCTAAATTAATTCTTAATTTATTTAAGCTTGTTTAAATAAAAATCAAATTCAGATTTACTGTAATAAAACTTTAATTTTAATTAACATGGTCAAGATTTTATATTTTTTATAAAAATACTGTCGTTAATAACCATAAACTATAAAGCAAAATTATTTATATTATTCTAATCCTTCAGTTCTACTTGCTGTTGTATAAACCATAAAGAAAACAGCACTACTAGCAAGCAATAAAGTTCAAACAACAAGAACGTTATATACGTTTCCTTTAAGCATAATGTACACCGAAGAGGGACCATTAGTGGTCCGAAAACGTTATATAGAATAAATGTTTGAACTTTATTGCTTGCTAGTAGTGCTGTTTTCTTTATGATATTATTTATATTATTTTTATGGATTACTTTTTTTTCCTTTTTAAAAATAAAAAAAAATTTGTAACATACATTTAATTAACCCAATTTATATAGATTTTCCCAGATCATAAAAACAATTTTGATATACTATCCCTTTAATTAATTGAGCATGACAAGTTTTTCTAATAACCTATTTGAAAGGATGAATTAAATTATTATTCTTGTCTCATATTGACAGATGATGTATGAACTTTATTATTTTTTTTTTAATAGTTATTATTATTATTAGAATGTCCTTATTCTTATCATCTTTAAAACAAAAAATAGCATAGACTATTCTTGGATTACATGCAATATCATAATTATTTCCTATTCAAATAAAATAATAACAGTATAAACAATATTTAAATATGATAAATTTATCAGTTACAGAATTTCCAGAGAAAAATTACGTTTCCTGATGGAAGTTAATCAAAAATTTTGCAGCTGTCTTTCCATATGTTACTGTTTGTTCCCCAGCTGTGCTAATGTATCTATCGTTTTCAACGTAACGCATCATCGTAACCAATTTTATATCAATAAGTGAAACTTGTTCTATCGAACTACTTTTCAAGGTTTTTTTCTCGGTAAGAAATCCCCCCCAATAAGGGTTGCTTAGCGACATTCAGCAGCACAAATAAATAATTTCTCTAACGAAATACAACCTTACAAGGAAGGTGGGAGGTCGAATCAATCCACGCAAATTCCAATGATGTAACAGATAAGGTCAGCCAGAGACTTTGCTTAATTTGAATAGTATAAATTATCCAAACATGACAGCGAAAACAAGAAAAAAATTTAGTAAACAAGCGATAATAAAAAGAAACACATGACATGAATTTAAAATCTATCGATACCAGGACAACTTCGATACGACTTTAACAGCCCATTAACTTAAATTCGCCTTTTTTAATGACAATTTTATGGTAGAAAAAATTATCATTAAACTTATAATGTTCTGTCATCGTTTTTATTAATACAGAATTTTTTTTTTTTTTTTTGTTTCGCGAAGTTTAAACAACAAACCTCCCAGTACGACCCTGATCATCATACGCCGAAAATAACTAGTCTAACTAAAGGGGGGCAAAAAAGAGGACGAACGTGTTTTCCCACCTACATCGCAGCATAAAAGGAACGATTGCCAAATACACATCGACAAAAACTGAAAGTAGATAAAACGTAGGTCTACATGTAGACTATAAATACAATGTGAGTATCGCTTCCGCCTTCCGCGTATAAAAAAACGATGACCAATTTGAAAAATTTCGGATGACGACCCAATTGCCTTTTAATCGAAAAAAAATACTGTCCAATGCGAATCGAACCCATCTCCATTCTGGCAACCTTCCAAAAAACCTTTCACCTGCTGAGAGAGAGACTGTAATCAACTGTTATTGCACAATTTTCCCCTCTTTCCACGTCTAACCACACATAACTTACACTTACTTTCTCCACGACATTCGTCTTATCGAACTTTGCCTAATATCCGATATCGTTTCGCTTTAACAAAAGAAGAAAAATTAAAATGTTAATTAACAAACAGCAATAACAAAAGCAAAACCGCGAACTTTGGAAGTGAACAATGCCAAACTATCCACCGAAAGAGAATTATACGACATTTTCGTTCTTATAGTTTAAATTTAAGTTTCATATGTTCTCTAATGGACTTTGAACTCTGTTCGGAGGGTGTTAAACAGAAACTGCATTCATTAAAACACCTACTCGCGTATACTTAACTCGACAGGTGTGTTTTAAGTAACTCTATCTTCGCGTTTAAATATTGATAATTAATATCGTATTAATTATTATGGGGAAAAATATTTGTTCATAACGACATCGTCGCAAATATCTGATGCAACACAAAAGTACGCCCTTCATGCCATCTCTCATATTTCTTAGAAATCGTCAAGTTCACGGACGAAGCTAAGATAATATCAAGTTACCTCACGTTCAAAATTCGAGCATATCTAATCGATTAAAAAACAAAAGACGAGCGTGAAATCTGAACTTTTCTTCCATTAAAACTGACAAATCAGACAAGCATACGACATTTGCTACAGTTCGTCTACTAGGTCGCTGACACTAGCGTGTGCCAAACCAACCATGATACGGTTATTCCCAGAATATCGGTTGATAGAAATTTTTTTTTTCATTTTTATACTGTTATTAGTACAGCTATAGACGGAACAATACACCATGGAATAAAATTTCTTACCATTATACAATTGGGTTTACCCACGGCCCACAGATTGACTTTCTTGTCTTCTCCTCCCGTCACCATCACTCGTCCAGACTTCTTTCCCAGTGCCAGACAGTGCACGCTGGCCCCATGTGCCACAAATTCCTCTGTTAAAAAAAATACATCTTTAAAAAAATATCTTAAAACGAAAATGAAAACATTATAATACTCTAACTTGTAAGACGAAGAGAAAACGGGTCGGTGATGAAGTCGTTCGAGCGAAAAACCGATGATGGAGAGAGTGGAGTATCGTAATACGAACTCGTTAAAGCGTAAACGGTGCATTTCAAGCCCGTTACTACCGAAAAAAAGATTAAAAAATCCAGAATCAAAATATTCTCACCCCATTGAACCGAATAGGTAGCTGCTGTCCAATTCCTCCAATCTCTCTGGAAGCCAAATAGTGAAGACGAACTTCTCATCATGGTCGATCCGAACTATAGAATCATCCGATAATGCCAATGTCAAGTACCATTGGTGCACCACCTGTGCGACGGTCTTTCACACCGCCGGTCACTATAGCGACGAAGATTGACCCTTTATCGAGCCATAACAAAACAAAAATTCCCTATACAGTAGCGTTTAAATACGGTAAAGTGCTGATATAGTTCAGAAGCCTCTCCGAGCTGTTTCTAGTTATAAACACCTGTAACCTTGTAACCCATATAATTAATGTGGAGACTAGTATTTCACCCGAATGAATATCAACGATAACATTTATTTTTGTTTGTTTTTGATATCAAATTTAGAAAATCAGTATAAGTTTAATGTTTCAAATTCATGACAGTAACGAATTTTATACATAAAGAATCTCTCTTTTGTAATTAATTAATATATAAATAATTTCTATAATTTTACGAAAGTTTTATGCATACAAAACGTTAAAAATTGGAAAATATTTCGATTTAACAGATTACGACGACACTCGCACATGGTAATCGCTAATATAAAATTTATAAACAATAAGTAGAAGGGGTTAAAATCGTTAGTTAATGTAACGGATCATCAGTAAAAAATAATAGACATTATTAAATTAATTCGTTTTAAGAACAAACTCCACGTGATTAAATTTAAGACGGATAAAAAGAGAAAAAAAATAAATAAATGAGAAAATATCGATGTTAATCTAACATTAGAGCCTTTTTTTATTTTAAAAAAACATTAGTTTCGAATGAGTGCAATATCTTTTATGAGAGAGAATTTTATTATACGGTAGAACCCCTTTTATACGTTTTTGATACGTTTAATAGGGGGTTGATAAAAATGATGTACAAGTGAGATTAACGTTAAAATGAAAGTTTTTATTTTAACTCTAAATGTTTTTTTTTCAACATTTAGAGTTAAATGTTGAAAAAACATTTAGAGAAACACGAAAACGTTAAAACATTTAGAACAAAACACGAGGATTTCATGCTCGTGTTTTGTCGAATGGTTTAATGTTGAAAAAAACTTAAAATTTAAAAAAGTTAAACTACATACTGTATTATATATATGTTTTCTTCATACATTAAAACTTAAGAAGTTTAACCATGTGGGCAAACACAGTTGTTTTGGCATAAAGAATCAATTTTAGTTGGTTTTTTTGGACGCAATACTGTATAAATTTTTTTAAAATTTCAAATGGATGTTATTATTACGGTGACCATTTTTTTTGGAGAAAATAAAAGACAAATCAAAAATTGTTTCATAATAAGAAAAAGCAGATTGCGTTTTTTTCACTAAAACTAAAAACCTTATAACACTTATTATAAAACAATACCAATAATAAATAGCACAATATAACGAACACCACAACGTTTCAAACAATCATTTTTAAAAAAAAATTAATTTTGATATTTTTTACTAGAATGAATCTTTAATAAAACTGATTTGTGTTTTAAAAATTCATAAAACTATACACGTCACGTCGAAGTTGCATTTGGTATAAATACTTGTCTGGATTTTTAATTGGGTTTTCTCAGTGGTCCACATATTCACCATTAAAACACCCATTCAGTGAGGAACACAGAAGCAAAATTCGACACATTATCATTAATGACAACACAAAAACGGTTCACAGAAACATTAATGATAGTGTCGTGTTTCTGTGGACCGTCTGTTGCGCACCAGTATTCAATTTTACCATTTTAATTCACAAAATAAAGGACAAAATTGCCATTTTAGAAGAAAAAAATCTGAAGGACGGAGAAGTAAAATAAAAGGATTGTCCTCTTAAATAAAGAACGTAGGTCACAGCATTCATAACGGGAATGTGAATATTTCAAAATTTAGTAGTAGCACAAGTTTTGGTGAAAAAGAGCAATCACCAAAACTTGTGCTACTAGTGTGAATTTTTGAACTATTCTGACGACAAACTAAAAATAATTATATAAGATAACTGTTGTAAGATACAATACAGTACTGTATGCCTAAAATCTTTTAAATGACTATAATGTCATTGACACAGTCATGCGACAAATACTTTCAGAGATATCGGTGTTTTATAATGTTTTTAATGGTTAACATCTCATAATGAGATCATGTAGAACTCTCAAAATACTTTTTATAATAAGGAACGAAATCCTGAAATTTGAATGGTCTGTGACTATCCGGATATCTCGAACAGCAGACAAAAAATGAACACAAATAATTTTTTTTATAAAAACAGGAAAATTTATTAACATTAAATTCAGGGAAAAATTTTTCTTACCAGAAACGGTGCTGATTTATTATGCAATTTTGTTTTTTTTTTCTTTAATAATGAAGGAAAAAAATGTATATCTGATTGTATTAAAAGGAAACTGTTAAAACTTGATATTTTTCCTGTTTTTCTGCATTTTTCGATTAAAAATAAAAATTTATGAAATACTAAATCTGAGTGGTCAAACTTCAACATTCTTCATCATTTAAAATAAGCTGACAAATTTATGAGAACATAATTTATTCAATAATAGTTGAAAGTGGTAAATTAATAAATCTGAATAGATATTCATTAGCGAGAGAAAGTGCATAACAATCATTAAATTGTCCAAGAGTCACGTTATACTGTGTAAAAATTTCCGTTTTTACATTCATTTAATAATGAACCTTACATAACTTGGAAAGTTTCAGTAATTATTAATAATATATTAAACCAAACGTCAATAAAAAAGTTATGCAAAAGATCAGCGCCGGATCTAGAGTGAGGCGAGCAAAGCAGTGGCTTATAGTAGTGGTCTTCAAACTTTGTCAATTTCCGCGGTTCTTCGTGTTCCGCGAAATAATTTTATACTCATAAGGGTTCCTTATGAGTATAAAATTATTTCGCGGAACATGGAGTCATAAACAATAGAATATTCACAATCTAGATAGTTCATATAAAGAAAAACGTTTTCATAAATATTCTTTTTATCATATTATAATAAAAGTTAAAAAAATATTACAAAATAAAGTTATTTTCATCAAAATAACTTTATTTTCATCATTTTGATGAATATTTTATGTATGTTTATGG
>WUQG02453539.1:0-12778 GCA_011317285.2 Androctonus mauritanicus | reverse complement strand
CCCGTTTCGTTTGGCAGATTATGTCAAAATCACCCTGTATAGCTTGGCGCCCTTGGACTGTTCTTAAGGCGAATTTACAATATCCCTTAAGAGATTCTGGTGCCCTTGGACTATTGCGCCCTTGGCAACTGCCCAAATGCCAATGCCTAGTTACGCCTCTGAGTGTACGGTATAACAAATTGTTCCTTTGTCGAAAAAGTTTGGCAAAATTTCTTGGATTTTATGTGTAAGTGTGACGGTATGACTCTGGGGATAGCATACAAGTGCGAAAACGTATAAATGGAAAACATGCAAGTAGGATGATTTTACATGCAAAAATCGAAAGAGTACAAAGCACAACGTACAAGTGCAAAAAACGTAAAAGTGAAAAGCGTATAAACGGGGTTCTATTGTATAATGATTTAAAATGTTAATTTGAGAACGAGGTGGGGCGGCAAGATAATGCTATTGCACAGGAAACTAAATTCCTAGGGCCGATCATGAGAAGAATAATATAATTCTAATGAGAAACATCATAATTATGTGAATTTCATTCTATTAACAAATATTTTTTTAATATTCAAACCAAAATGCTATTCGATTTCATACTGATAATATAATCAGATATCTTAAATTTTTTTTTTTTTCAATTCTTGATACATTCTATGAAAATCGTAATATTCTATGATCCTCTATACCTGGACAAGAGTGCGGTTGGGTTTGAACCGCTCTCCCCAAATGTGTACCCTCTTTTTAAATAAATAGCTAAATAATAGTGAGAAAACAGAATTTATTCATTAAAAAAAATTAAATTGCCTTGTATGATTAATAAGAACGTATATCTAAAGAATTTTTATTTCTATTTATTAATATTGGTTGAAAGGGAAATTTACTATACGTAAAATATGTATACAGTAAAATCAATATGAAACAATCTGTGTATTCGTTATCTATAGCGTATATAAATACTAGATAAAATACCCGCCATTGCCGAGTTTTTGTTTATAAATCACATAATAAAAATAATTATTGAAAAATAATTGATAATGAGACAATTAAAAATTTATTTTATAAATGATGTATCATCAACATACAATATATCCTATATATCAGGGGTTGGCAAACTGCGGCTCGCGAGCCACATGGCTCTGAAGTAAAATTGAAAATGAAAATAAAACTATCATAGTTTCATTTATAAAATTTTTAAAAATTTTATTCACATAATGGTGATTTCATTTGATTTATAGGTCTTGCAAAACTTCATGGCACTAAGATGCATGAGGCGTGACATCAGCAAAAGAAAAATGAGTGTGGAGAGGATATACAAAGGGAATGGAGGGGATGATTGAACACATGGCTCAATTTTTTTGTGTTTTTTTTTCTTCATTTAATAAAGATATATCTTTATTAAATGAAGAAAATTACTTGTAAAAATATATGGCTCTCAAATAATTTTTAAATTATTTTGGGAGACAGGTTTGGTTCTTTTGTCTCAAAAGTTTGCTGACCACTGAGTTAGAGCAAAAGACTGTATTGCTGTTTATGTATGAGATGAGGTGATTTTTTATGTTTTATATATATATAAATTCAAAAATTTATGAAATATTAAAACAAGAATTTATGAAATGAAAATAAAACAAGTTAATATAAATTATTAATGATGATGATGATAATTCAATAAATTTATGTAAATTTTGAACTAATTTACATGACCAATTCTTCTAGCACTATCAAGCAGACCAGACACTAATACAAACAACAATATGATTATTTATTGAGTTTATATTAATATTTATATTAGTGTCTGGTCTGCTTGATAGAGCTAGAAGAATTGGTCGTGAAAGTTTTGATACCTATTAGAGCAGAAAGAAAGATAGAAAGTAAAGTAATTTACATGACTTATCATAATTAAAATTTGCATATTAATTGATTTTTATTGAATTTTTTTTGAACATATGATCTGATTTCTTCATTTATGGATTGTTTTAGTCAGAAAAAAAGCCACTATCTAAAAATAGCAATTATTTTATTGGATGGCTGAATCTTCATATAAAAAAATTGTTTTTGGCAGTCTCATAAAACAAAAAGTTTAAGCAATTTTTTTAATTTTATTTTTTTTTTAAACTGTTAAAAAAGAGAACAAAAAAACATAAGTAGTAAAAATTTCTACAGATTTTAACAAAAATTAAGTGAGATATGATCATTTAATTTTTTGCATATTAATTAAACTTAATTTCATTAATTTTTAACATGCAAGAGATTAAATAAGAAATTGTAAAAACTAATGATACTAAATAGAAAAATTTCATTCTTTTTAAGTGATTTTTTGATTGGGAAAAGAAATGAAATCAGATCATCTGGTAATGTTGTACAATGCTGTAACCTTAAAAATTATTAAATGAATAGCTGAAAATCTAAATATGAAATTAACCAATACTAGATTTCCAATGGTGTTTGATCAGTTAAGAAATAGCAAAGAGCACTATGAAAAAAGAAGAAAAACATAGGAGTGTATACAATTTCAGTTCATAATAATGATGTTCAACCCAAAGAATACATAGGATACACTAAGAAAAACCTTGAAGATTACCTAACTGAGCATAAGAATGATATATTGCAAGGAAAGATTAATATTGCTCTATCTAAACATTTTTAAGAATACAATCTTAATATCAAGTAGGAATGGATGCACAAATAATAATCCCATGTTAAAACATTAAAAGATAGCTTATTAAAAGAATTCAAAATCATGTATTTCGAAGTCCTATTTTTGGTCCTGAATATTTCAAATTAATGAGACTTTACTGTAATATGTTTTTGAAAATAATTTTCTTAAATAATAATACATTCGAAACTAATGGGTATCTTCACTTGCTTATGCAATAGTCAATAACATTTATAAATGCTCTACAAGCAAGAAACACCAAAATTATTTTATTGGTAAAACGTTATTAATAATACATTACATATAAATCTTCTCTCATCTGAGCATAAACAAGTTTAATATCCTTTTATTTATTTATTTATTTTTTTGTTATAAATATTTGAATAGAAATAAGAATTAGTAAATTATGTAGTTTTGCAACAATAATTATTTTTATAAAAAACATAATATCACATAGATATATAATTATTATTTTCATTTCTGATAAACATAATAAAAACAAATTCTTATAGCAGTGATCATATCTTTTAGAAAATTAACATATCAGTACAAAATTTTCAGATTACATTTGTGTTTAAATTTTTCTATTGTGTTCAAATTATTGATTTTTTTACAAAAAAAATTCTAGATATTTTTTTTGGTTTCATAAATTATAATTTGAAAAAAAAAATATAATGAAATTACATAATGTTAAGTTCCTGCTTCAGATATTTATTAACTATTATATGGCATATATGAAAAATGACTAGCCATAATTAATCTACATTATCTTCCATTTATTAGAATTATGTTCTTGTTTGTTTCATTTAATTTTCAAAATAGTTAATAATGAGTAACTTGATTGATTCATATAAAATAAACAGAATGAAAATAATTACTACTACAGTTTAATTTTGGATAACTTTTACCAAATACAGCAATTTTTCTTTTTAAGATATTGAATATAGTTATTAAATTTTATACTCATAATTAAATCTAATCATTTATATAAATTCAGAATTATTTCAAAAGGAAATGTAATTTATGTAATTGAATTTATTATTAATCATAAAATTATTATAGGAATAGAGCAAAAAGAAAGCGTCGATCAAGAAGCAGGTCTCGAAGTCCTCTTGGCAGAGGTAGATCTAGAAGATCAAGAAGCAAATCTCGTTCTCGTTCTCCATATAGTATTTCTCGGAAAAGAAAAAGGAGTTCTAGTATTGATTCAAAATTTGCTGTTAGTTTAGTAGCAGAACTACTTAGTAATCGTAAAAAAGCTAAGAAACCAAGATCACTTATA
The DNA here is from genome assembly GCA_011317285.2 of Androctonus mauritanicus. NCBI lineage: Eukaryota > Metazoa > Arthropoda > Arachnida > Scorpiones > Buthidae > Androctonus > Androctonus mauritanicus. Next base: position 8,852 of record WUQG02453539.1, on the reverse strand, counting down.
ATAAGTGAACAAAAGGATGACACTGAAAAAGAAAATGGAGGCGTAATACCTGAAACTTCAGCAAAATCATCGCCACTTCCATCCTCCTCAGACATAAGTCAGCCTGTCTCAGGTACTGTAGATATAAAAAGCGCTGATATGCCTAAAGAAACTGAACCAATAAACGAACTATCTAAAGAAGAAACAAAACCACCATTACCTCCACCCCCACTTGATAAACCACCTCTTCCTCCTCTTCCAACATTACCTCCATTACCATTACCACCTGGTGTTCAACCAGAAGATATATTAGATGATATTGATTCTCCTATTCCAGAAGAATCTTCCACTCCTCCCAGGAAAAGCTTATCAGAATTACCTATGCCACCTGGGATGAAACCTGAAGATATAAATATAATGTCACCTGAACCAGAACAAGATAGATCTCCATATATTCAACCTTCACCTCCTCCTAATGTTCTTCGACCAGTGTAAGTATTTTAATAAAAATTTTCTTAGATTATTATTATTATTATTATTATTATTAGTCATTAAAGAGATATTCAGTAGATCAATTTATATAACAAATAAAACATTCCAATACAATACAATAAAGTAAAATTATAAATATTATGAACTTCTTCAATCGCATTATTTTTTTCCATGATTAAGAAAATAAATTATGGGGAAAAGTTTCCCATTTTGATTTTTATTGAGGATATATGGTGAAATGAAAATGTTTTCTATATTAGACAATGTGTAATCTCTAATATTGTAATTTGTCAATAAATTGTATTTTTTGATAGATATTATCTCTATATTTACAAAAGAAAATATCAAAAATAACATTGTGTGAGATATAGGAAAAATATGAATTAGATTTATCGGTAGTTTTCCAGAAACTGATGGTCTGGCACATAAGTTAGTCCAAACAAAATTATGAGATTGCATATAACATTCAAATTTATTATTATTGGCTTAGTGTCTGATGATGATGATGATGATAATAATTATGTCGGATTGCAAGCTGCTTGCACAAATAGATTACCTGCACAGACACAACAAGTAGCAAACATAATACACCAAAAGCTTGCAACCAAACAAAAATTAATAAACACACTTACACCATATTACAAATACATACCAGACACAATCTTAGAAAACTCGACACAAAAGATGTACTATGACAGAACAATCTTAACAGACAAAATCGTACATCACAACAGACCAGACATCACTCGCATAGACAAGCAAAACAAAGTTACCTACATTATAGACATCTCAATATCCAACACATACAACATCCAGGATGCATTCACCCAAAAAATTAACAAATACACAGAACTCTCACAAGAAATTAAGCATCTTTGGGGAATGAAAAAAGGTAGTCACAGTACCCATCATTCTATTCACAACAGGAGTAATTCCTCACACTCTATACAAAAGCCTCAAAACACTAGATCTATCTCCCAAGACATACATAACAGTACAAAAAGCATCACTATTCAATACATGTAACATAGTAAGAAAGTTTCTCAGCATTGATACAGACAGTTAGTTAACATACAATTAAACATCCCAAGTAGCTATGTCTTGACTCTTGTCTGACATAGCACTTTGCTCCAGAGTTATTCCGTGCACACACTGTTGTACCCCAATATAATAATATATTACAGTCTGTATTAGAAATTTTGAAAATAAGAAATTTATAAATTTATTAAATAAAACACATGATTATTATATATTAATACTAAATGATTAAATTGCAGAACAGCAAAAATAAAATGGTGATATAATACATTTGTTACACTTTATATTATATTGTTAAAATTTATTTCATATTTATGTTAATTAAAATTAAATAATTATTTTAGATGCTTACAAGCAATGATTGATGGATGTGGAGCAAGTTTTCGAATATGGATTAATCAAGAATTACTTGATCTCTTATTTCAAGCTCTAAAACACACTAATCGATTTGTTCGAGAAACAGGATTTTATGTATTGGGTTCCCTTGTTAGTTGTGGACCAATAGAAAATGGTAAAGCTTTTAATTTATAATTATTTGCATATTCTTATATAATGTGTATGATTTAATGAAAAAATAATAAAGGTGATCTTGAATCTGTATTATAATTTACATTCCTGAAATTTATATAATAATTTACATAGTTAATATTATATAAACAGCAGCAGTATATAATATTTTTAACTCTATTGTAATAATTATATAAATGTCATGATATTATATAATGTATACTGCCATGGTTGTCTGTATATAAGGCATATATTAAGCTACTGAAGAATGAGGAAAATTATAATTCTAGTGATGCTTGGATGTAGTTAGGAAATCCTATTGAAGTAATTGTGAACTGACCAAAATTAAGTGTTTTTTGTAGCATATGTGTAAGATTATTAGTTTTTAATTAGTGTAAGATTATTTGGCACTATTGTTTGGGTTGATTTTTTTTTAATTTATTAAACAAGTTATTTGCTGCATTAAAATAAAATAATAGATAAACCTTTAAGCAAGAAAAAACATCATCATCAAATGGGATCAGATCAAACTAGTTATCCCAATTGCTGCCATTGATGTGTATACACATCAAGGAAGTAGAACAAAAAAAAATGATATAAAAAAAATTCAGTCCTTATTTTATTAATCCAGGTTTTACAAATCAGTTTTTTTTTTTTTTTTGTTTGTATGCAATTGATGAAAATATGCCCCTCTGACTATGGGTCCTAAATTTTTCCAGTTGCCGAAATATTTTTTTTAATTATGTGTAAACAAACATTGTTTATATTTGAACAGCTCGATAGAATTTGATTTTTTTTAAATCCAATCTTATCAATTTTATAGTCTAACCTACCAAACCCATTCTGATTATGCAATTTGATAAATAATATTTTGGAAATTTCAGGAGAAAATCTAATTTTTCTTCAAATAAGCTATAAAATTCTTAAAATAAAATATTGTAGATAATAAGAAAATAATGGTTAATTCTGTTAAAATAAACTAAAACATATCATAGTCGGTCATTTTTTCTTTAAGTTCACTGAAATTTAGGAGAAAATTGTGAAAAATGAAATGTAAATACCCTCAGGACATTTAAAGGGGTGTGGCACTTTTATTGTTTTATTGTAGTCACTCCTTTCCCAGTAAATTGCAGTCAAATTTCCTATGGACATGGATAAGTGGCATTGAATCTGGAGTTACTATACACCAGATGGCAGTTCAATTAGACGAACAGAGAATATAGTATAGCTTTTTATGTATCTGATGAGGCCATTTTCAGATATGTTAGAATTTTTTCATATAAATAAAAAAATTTATAAAAAGTACTGCTGAAAATTGTATAAATAAAGTAAGAACAAGTTTATAAATATAAAATAATAAAAATCACAATATTTCAATGAATTCATATAATTTTAATAATTATATAATGTAATTTCAATCAACTAATGTTATGCAACTCATGATTTTTGTCAATAATTTCTGAAAGTTTCAGTCAAATTTCTTCATTCATGGTCCATTTTGTTCGGAAGACTTGTCACTATCTATAAATATTATTATTTCATTGGATAGTTAAAATTTCATATAAAAAATTCTGTTTTTGCTGATCTCATATATGTAACAAAAAGTTATAAAAGAAATAAAATTTGAAAAAAATGTTAATATTGCTAGAAAGAGAACAAAAAATATAATAAATATTGAAAATTTCAAAAGATTTTGACAAAAATTAAGTGAAATTTCATTAATATGCAAAAAAAAATTAAATTAATTTTTTAATTTTGTTTTTGCATGTTAATTAGGCTTAATTGAAAAAATAACTGGTAGCAAAAGGATCAAATGAATCGACTATGCAAACCAAAGAAAACTGCTGAAATGATGCATATATATAAAGAGAAATTAAGGAATAAAAAAGTAGTCAATATCACACAACTTAAAGATTTGAGCACCACATAGAAATGATATATTATACATAGCTAATAATACTCTTAATAACCAATTGTAATAACTAGTCTGTTATGAATTCTAATCTATAACATTAACAACAAAAACTTGTAATATCTTGCATTTTTTTTATAAATAATTAACTAACTTATAGTTCATATGTTATTTTTTATATTTTGTAGATCATTTCATATTTTTTATATATTATTTAATTTGTTTAAGCATATAGTAACACATTTTTATACACAATGTTGGAGTTGCATAGCAATGGTCTTTATTCAAAAGCATTTATGTTGTTCTATATTTGACTGATGATGACCATGAGGCAAAAAGCACTTTTGAACTAAAAATTTTATAAAGTTTAATTTTTTCTTGCTTTAAAGTTTGTCTGTTATTTTGTCTTAATCATAATAAAGCAGAGAGAAGGTAATATTCTCAAGGACTGCTGCATTAACTTGTTCATTTTATTTTTGCTTTAACCCCTTGAGTGCTATGGCTGTTTTGAAATTAAGCTTAATTAATATGCAAAAAGAAAATTAAAATTATTTTGAATCTTGCTTAATTTTTGTAAAAATCTTTAGAAATTTTCAGTGTTTATTGCAGATTTGTTCTCTTTTTAACAATTTACGAATTTTTTTCAAATTTTATATTTTTCATAACTTTTTGTTAGCATTTATGAGATTGGTGAAAACATAATTTTTTTTATATGCAATGTTAGCTGTCCAATGAAATAATCAATGTTTTTAGTAGCGACAAATCTTCTGAACAAACTGTGCCACGAATGAAAAATTTCAACCAAAATTTCAGAAATTATTGATAAAAAACTATGATGTGTATAGATTCAAAGGCAGCTAGGGTTAATAAAGCACTTGCTGAGTTCACTTTTAAGTATTACATATTTAAATAAATACAGACTTCCAATATAAGGCATACAAAATTTTTGGTTCTAATTCAAATCCATCATAACCCAGAACACAATTTCTCATAGGTACAGTGCTATAAATGGAGGTTAGATTTCTAAAAAATAAATATTTAGAACATTCACCATATTTTTATAAGTAATAAAATTTAGTAGTATTGAATAAATGCTATATATTCTTTATAACAAGGAAAATCTACATTTTATTCTTGCCAATAATTTATATAGATAAAAATAAAGAAAATACTTGGTAAATACAAATGTGGAATATAAGTTACATTTGTTTTCCCAAATTTATAAAATAAAAGTATACAGTTATGTTTTTAATACCAATTCCAAATCAATGGTTGATTGATTTGAAATTGGCACGAAGATGATGGAATAGTATCCATTTCAGGCCCTCCTATAAGTTTCCCACATTTGCAGTAGAATCAACAAGATTTATAATAAGGGAATCAATATAATGCTGGATTTCTCAAGAATATTTTCCAAGATCTAAATTATATCTCAAATCATCTGTATAGAGAGTTATAGCATTTTTACATTGATAATGAAAAGCTTAAATCTTTTAATGCCAGAGATTTCAATTTCTACTACTAATAGTGTGCCATTGATTAATTAAAGTTAAATCTAATCAATATGCAGAAAATTAAAATTATATCTCACTTAATTTTTGTCAGAAACTTTTTGAAATCTTCACAATTAGTATTATTTCTGCTTGCTTTATAATAGTATAAGCATTTTTTTCAAATTTCATTTTTTCACAACTTTTTCATTCCATGTATTAGTGTGCCAAAAATGCTATTTTTTTTTATATGAAATCTTAATTATCCATCGAAATGGTTGATATTTTAAATAGCAACATCTTCTCTGAACAAAACAAGCCATGAATGAAGAAATTCAGACTATATTTTCAGAAATTATTTATAAAAAAGTCAAGAGTTACATAACTTTTGTTCAATAAAATTGTTATATCTGTACTTTGGAAGCATATGACACTATGTCAATTTTTTGAAATTGAACATAGTGTGATATGTTTTCTGAAGTACAGATATAATCAGAGAGGGATAAGAGAGGTAGCTATTCTGGGGCTTTAAGAGTCTAAACATATAAGAATATAATTTTAATAACTCAGTATGTTAGAAAAATATACAGTATTTATATATTTTTATACTGTTTGAGCTTTAGTGTTTGTTAAAATTTGAAGTTCTCTATCAAGATTTTCATTTTTCTTGTACATTTATCACTGTATATTTGTCAATTTTGTCTTTTTTTTTCTTTTTTGAAGGAACTCAAAAATATAAAATTCAAAATACTACTGCCGAAATGTATCAACTAGCAGAATAAACACAGCTCAATGGCAGGAAACGTTAAATCTTAAAAAAGAGAAATTACACTATCAATACTGTAAAAACACTTTCGGTTTTATTAGCTCACTTCAGTTACAGAAATAATTCAAAAATTTACATAGAACATTTGCTATAGTAATTGGAATAAACAATTGGGTGTATGCACACACAAATTTAAAATTATATATAGGATTTTTTGTAAAAGTTAGAATAACATGATTAAATATTGATATGTAGAAAAATAGCTAAATTATCTAGTTTATATAACTAAAATTTTTATAACATTAGAAAATGTAAAATTGAAGATTTATATATAAATAAAAAACTAAAATGTTTAATGTAAGTAGGTTCTTCATGCAAGGCTAATCTCCTAAGGATCTACTTTGTTCACTGGTTTTACAGACTGTCCTCTTTTTTCATAAATAGTTAAGGTTTCTCCTCCTCTAGCATAATATGTAGTTAAGGTTTCTGCAAATTTCCCTTTAATTGGATTAGACTCAGGAAATATTAACTTGGTATCATCCCATTTTATTACCAAGTCTGTTAGATTTGCTCATTGTGCTAGTGCAGTGGTGTTTAAACCATAGTCTATGTCAAATTTGTGCTCCGAAATTCTTTGTGTAATCAATTTCACTGTATATCCTATATAAACATGGTGTCTTGATCTGTATCTATGTCATGTAATGGAATTTGGTAGACCCCTGGTAATTTATCCTTATCTAGTTTATCCTTATCATTAAACAAATTATTCCTTCTGCTAAATGTCAGTCTATAGCCTGTTTCCCATTCTAAGTTCTTCCTAAACTTCATGGTAACTTGGTAGATGTCCAAACTTATCTTCATCTTATTTTCCATATGGTTGAATGTTGAAATTTTTTTCTTCCTATGTTGTATTTCCTTTCATAGCTTCTGTATAATACTTATTTGGTAACCATGTTTCTGCACTTGTTCTGCGATCCAATCAAGTTCTGTGTTGACTACGTCTTGTGTAGAGCAGTGTGTTAAAATTCTATTAAGAAGATCTCTAAAGGCTGCTAATTTGTATGATCATGGTTCCTTTGAACTTGCTTTGATAAAAATTGTTTGGTAAGTATTTTTTTCTAGACTGACAATTCATATTCTGTGTTCTTGATTTCATTTTTTAAGTCTACATAATTAATTTCTTTATCACTGTTCCTCTGTTTTTCAAGGTATAATCAGAGTGTTGAATCTGTTAAAAGGCGCTAGCTAGCTCAATTTGAGAATCACTTTTTTCACAAATGATTAGGATATTGCCCATGTATTGGTGGTAAAACAACATTTTCTTTAGCTCTTATTACTAGTTCTGCCTGTGAGGAGGCTACCTATAGGCACTCCTCTAGATTGAATGTAGAATCTTCCATTAAATCTGAATTATGATTGATGGAGCAGGAGATAACAAATGTCTCTAAGTATAGACTTCTGGGATCCCAGTACACTAGGCCTCAAAAATATTAATTGCTCCAGATCTTCATTTTCTCTGAAAATCCCTGGATATAATTATTAAAAAATTACATAAATTCAATGAAATATTGTTGTTTTTATTAATATTTCATATTTATTATCTTGTTCTTACTTCATTTGTATAATTTTTAGCTGTATTTTTTCAAATTTTGTAATTTATATCAAAAAAATCCTAACATATACAAAATCTTATCTCATATATAAACAATTATAAACAGTTTTGCCTTGCTTTAATTGAACTGCAGATGGTTTATTGTATAAATCCAATCAATACCACATGCCATGAGATAAAGTAGGCTTTTTCACAATATCCTAGGAAAAGGTTTGTAGTAGCAAACAAACTAAAGCACCCATCCTTTTAAATGGATAGAAAGTGTTTATATATTGATTTTTGCATTTTTTTCCTAAATTTTAGTGAAAATGAAACAAGAAATGAACAGCATTTTTGCATATTTTAATAGAATTAATCAATATTTTAATATTATCTATAATATTTTTTTAAACGTTTTTTAGCTCCTATTACAAAAATTTCAATTATTACTTAAAATTTCAAAAATATCATTTATCTGATCCCAAAAACCAGTAAAACTTTGATATATTAGACTACAAAATAAATTTAAAATGAAATAAAAAATTCAAATTTTATTGAGTGAGAGGTTCAACTCAAAATAACAATGTTTGTAAAAATGTAATTTAAAAAAAATATTTCAGCAGCTGAATAATTTAGGAACCATGATTAAAAGTGAATATTTTCAACTAATAAACACAAAAAAAAAATTTGCAATAGCTGGATTAATAAAATCAAAATTAAATTATGATTATTTTATCTCTCTGTTTTGATGTTTAAATATGACAAAGACACACAAGTGTAAATTAGTCATGACGTCTATATGTCATAGGCACTGAACAGGTTAAAATTGGATGTTGCTATGAAAAAAATAAAATTTCAGCTGATTTTATTTAAATTAAATACTAATATTTGATTTCATATTTTTTAAATTAGCACTTAAATGAGCAGCAGTAGACTATTTTCACAAAAAACTAAAATGTATTTTATTCAACTATAACATTTTTGGTACTTCCATAACCTCTTCAGTACACCAAGAACTATTAATCAACATTTTTTTTAAAAAACAACTTATCTATCCTAAAACAAATGGTTTTCAAA
>WUQG02453528.1:0-12778 GCA_011317285.2 Androctonus mauritanicus | reverse complement strand
ATCCGCTACCAAACGTGACGTCAATCACTCAACAGGTTCGATAGTAGCGCTACCTTGAATACTCGTTCAGCAGAAAATCTCTCAACTGTTCCACAACAGTTGAGTCTGCTGAACGCAGCCAATGTCACCAAAATAAAGTTAAGTAACTCTTTATTTCCTCTTTACCGAGATTCGTCTTAAGAAATGCTTTGCAAATTGCCGAATAAAACTGGATAATTCGATAAAATAGAATTAAGATATATCTTATTAACGCATTTACTCGGGCGTTAAATTTTCATTAACGGCGATAAAAAGATAAAACGAAAATCTAATTAATATATTTTTAAGAACTATAAATTTTTTACTTAGATTAGTTTGATGCGTCAGCGAAAATCTTATTATTTTTTAATTTGTTTTATTTTTTCCTCTAAAAAAATATGGGTTTAATTTTATTAATATAGGTTCTAGAATTCGTAATCTTCACGGTAACGAAGTTTTGAGTCTCGGAAGTTTTGCACTTTTGCCCGAACACGTGGTGAGATTAATATTATCGCGCGAAGAACTTCAAGCTGATAATTTATCGAAATTTCACGCAGTTTTGAACTGGGGTAAAAGGTATTGTGAAACAGAACCAAACAGTGATCTCAGAGAAATTATGACAGACTTTATAGAATATATAGACTTCTATAAGGTACCTACAGGAGTTCTGATGCAAGAAATTCATCTTTTGAGAGTAGTTCCCGATCACGTCATTATGAATGCATTAGCATATCAAGCAGATCCAGACAGCGTTGATGTTAAAAATATGGTTTCTCCCCTGTATTTCCGAAGATCGACATTACTGAGGTCTTTATCCATTCAAGGTCCTACACCTCTTCTTTTAAATAACAAAATTGATAGAGAAGAAACTAATAAGCCGTGTAATGGAGAAGAAGTCGAAGAGAAGAAGGAGAAGATGACAACTAGATTAAGCAAATCTGTGAGGAGAAAATTATATCGAAGAAGCAAAACCGTCACTGGTGGAACGGTGAACCATTGATTAAAATAAAATAAAAAAAATTCTTTATTGAAGTAAGTTTAAATTTTTCTGTAAAAAATGAATGTTATTAAGAAGTATCTGATGGTGCCTCGATTATTTAATTAAGTCGCTAATTTAATAAATTCCACTTTAAATTGAGAATCAATGCAATTTTATGCATAAATTACTAAAAAATTCGCAGTTTTCGATTTTGCACTTAACGATTCTCTTTTTTTTCGTTACGGAAATATTTTACTATTTTAAATAAACAAATTTAGTAATCAAAAATTTTTTCTAAACTGAAAAAACATAAAATGCATATTTAACATCAAGAATTCAATTTTAACTTAAACTAAAATCAATTTAACGAAAAATAAATTGTTTCTTCATGTTGTTTGGCGTGAATTCTCTAGCGACGTAAATATATATTGTATTTGAAAAGTTAATTATTTATTTAAATATTGAAATTAAATTCTGTTGAAAATTTGTTAGGAAAACTTTAAAGTTATATTTTCCAAATTCTATATATACTGTATATTTACGTATAAATTACAGTATGTGGAGAAATGAAGAATCTATATAAGATGCGATGTTATATATATACACATATATAAAATATTAGTGAGTGTACGTTTAATGTTTATAAGTTAATTTATTAATCTATAAAATTAATAGTTCATTTATGTTAAAGCGAAAAAAAATTAATATATTTTTATAATACATACATGTATATATATTTGTAAAACATGATGTTATTATAATAAAAAAGCTGATAACTTCCAGAAATATTAATGTTATAGCCCAAATATTGTAAGGTTATTAAATGTCATTATGTCTGTGATGTTTTATGTTTTGTCCCTGTGTCAAAATGAAACTACGTATTTTACTCTATTATATCTATTATATATATATATATATACGCTGTACTTAACTCACATTAAGTAAATTCCATGTTATCTTCAGTATAAATGGTAAATAGGTTAATTTACGGATAACGACTTATTGAAAGCGTAAAGTGGAACAAATGCGAAACTCATACAAATTGTCAACTCAGATCGATTTTAAAACAGTCTAACTTTGTTAAAATAAGAATGAATAAAAGATGAATGACGATTAATATAAATCATCGGAGGGAAAGCACTGCTTGAATATTTATGTTTAAAAATATATTTTAACCTTTGAATGACATTTAAAATATTGTGTTAAACAGTTCAGAATGTTTTAAAAGATTAAAAATATCATTTGATTGTATTTTAAGTAGCCTTCTCTCCAGTTAAAAATATGGCAATTCGATAAGTAAATCTGCTTAAATTACGTCTAATATCGGGATAGTAAACACTTTATTAACTTTGAATTCAATTTATTAAGTAATAATGAAAACAACTTACTTATATAATTAAAAAACTGCAAAATATGCATCTGATAAACGTTCAGATATATTTTACTACATAAATGTTTGTTTTCTCCCCAGAAAAGCATGTAAACAAATTCCTGTTAGTTGTACAACCGCCAGAATGGTAGAAACGCTTGGTATCATTTGATTAAATGCTAGAGAATTATTTAAAAAATGAGAAAGAAACATTCAACCACAAGTCACTTGTATTTGACTTCCAGAACAAAAGCGAATTTACCAGAGAAGTACGAATGCTTATACATTCTCGAAAATATACAGATTGAGAGAAGCCTATTGATTATTTTATGAATTCGTCTCAAAAACAGCTGTTTGAGATTAGTGAAAAGACGATTTCCTCTTTTTAAACATTTATTCCAATTCATCTCAAATTTGTAACGTATAATAGAGGTTTATAACCCAGAAATTATATATATTTAAATTAAAACCACAAATTTTTATGAGATTTTGTGATCGTTCCAAGAAAATGAAACGATTGTAGAAAGCAAAAATTGTTTAAGAAAGTAAAGATCAATTGTCTTTAAGAAAGTCGAGTATATTTATTAAAAAAATTTATATTAAACTACTCTTATAAAATATTAAGAAAATTTGTATATTTAAATATATTATGATATATAAAATAATCATATATATTAATTTTAAGAATAATTTTTTCACCTTAAAGAAAAACAGCAACTAAAAACTATAAACAAAAAAAAAGAAAAGAAAAGTATATCTTTTAATAAAATTTCTTGTCCACGTTAAAATTTTATTCGAGTTTGAAATCCAATAATTTCAAAGAATCAGACCTTAAAAACTATTTTCGCAAATCGAATTTTAATATTTTAAGCCGTAACTAATCTTGTTTAAATGTTTACTGCTACAGGTAAAATAAAAATAAAAAAATATATTATTTATATACTAAGCATTAAAATTTTAACTTATAATTAATTTTTCATCTGTCCATCCTTCTTGTCTTTTACCGAAAGCGTAATGGCGTATTTATCGAACATAACAAAAATAAATTATTTGCAATTTTATTAAAAATTTATTCCCGCCAGTAAGAGTAACATAGAATTTACAATAATTAGAATTAATAAATAATTTCCCTTTCGAGAATTTCAAATTCAAAGTAAATATTTTATTCGAATTATTTATAATCGATTAATTTAATTAAATCGAACGACCAACTTGTAAATTTACCGCTTTTATTCCGTCCCGTAACAAGTTTTAATTAATTTTCTATAGCCTTACGCAATTATTGTCGTACTTCAAAGATGAAAAGCATTTCAGTTAATCGCTTTGTTTATTTAGCATGGTGATAATAATGCTTAAAATTTAAAGATTTTTAATTACTTTTCAATTTATTTAATACGATTTTATCCCTCTCGATAACACGCGCCTCTTAGGTTATTCTGAAAATAATTTCGAAACAGACTTAGTTCTGTATACAGCATAAATATATGTAATTACATTTTCAACAAATTTATAGCCATCTGTTGTAAGCAGAAAGTCGTAATAAAGTGTATGGAGAATCAAAAGTTTCCCATGTGAAATTGTAGTTTATTTCTCGATGTTCCCGTATACATATACCGTATATAACTTCATTGTAAGTGGATTCCGAGTTTTTATTAGCTGTTTCTTTAAAATGTATCCAGGGAGAATTGTTTCCATTTATATTTTCAACTGAATAATATACTTTCAGAAGATTGTAATATCCTCTTTACATGTTCTATTGAATATTTTATAAATAATCCGATTTATTTTATTTTTTTGTGTGTTTTCATATTGGAAAACAAATTTGTTTTTAGCGTGAAATCTATACAATCTATTCAGACGTTTACAAATTGCATTAACAGAATAGAATGAAGTTTCAGTAAATTATAGGTTAGAGAATAAAAAAATAAAGAACTTACTAATTTTCATCTGTTTATTTTTTCGTAGATGGCATATCTTCAATTAATTTCTGAATGGCGTTATGTAATACTAAGCCGATCTTATAAAAAGTTTTTTTGTTCTTGTTAAATTAATCTACAGTTTTCGTTTATATAACTAAATTTATAATTAATTATAATTATATAATTAAGGAATGTATACACAGCATATGTTTATGATTTTTTATTTTTCCATTACGCAAGAATCAGGAGAACTATGCTTTCTTTTAGAGGAAGAGTTACGTTTCGATATAAAACATTTAATCTCAGAGTAATTAATTTAATAAGCTTATTCTTGAATTATTAATTTATGTAGAATATATATGTACAAAATATTTATAAAAATATAAAAAATACAGTACGTGTATATAAAAAAACGTTGTATAAAGAAGAATATATATATATTAAAGAAAAAATATTTAGATTTGATTATATAAATCCAAGAGTAATAAATTGTATATTTTTCGTGCATGAAATATTGAAATATTAAATCGCTCGTGATAAATTCGAATAATTCATTTGATATTTCTATAATTTTATAAACCTCTGAACACATCATTGGTAGTTGGGTTTCACTCTCCGAATTATTAAAAAATAAATGACGTACGGTATTAGCATCGGAACTGCATTTAAAGTTATTTGAATATTGTTTTCTGCATATTTTAACAGATTATACAATCGAGTTGAATATTCATCATATGTATAAATATTTATTTGAAAACGAATATAGTATAAGGAATCACGTATTAATTTCGTAGTAAATAATTTTATGAATCGTAAGTTATTTTAATTTACTTGCTATTGATGAAACTTTACTTGTTATTCATAAACTTCTTAGGTTAATAACTTTACTTGTTTACTTATATCGGTTAATAACAGATATAAGTAAACTTCTTAGGTTATTTTTAAAATAATTTTGAGACAAAGTTATTCCAGTATATATAATCACATTTTCAACAAATAAGTTTATTTATAGCGATTTGTCGAAAATATCAAATCGTAACAAAGTGTATAAAGAATCAAAATTTTCAATGTGAAGTAATAGTTTATTTTTTGATGTTATTGTATATATATTTATATTTATTTATTATAAGTGGTTTCTATACTTTTTATTAGATATATTTTTAAACTGTATCCAGAAAGAATTGTTCCATCCTCCTCCTCATAATCTGAAAAATTATAACAACATCTTTATATTCTATTGAATACTCTACAAATAATATGATATTTGTATGATTTTAGAATGTATTCGAAAATGAGGACGTTTAGAAGATCAAAAGTTTCTTATATGCAGTTGTATTTTATTTTTTGATGTTCCTGTATACATATAACCTCATTGTAAATGGATTCTGTATTTTATATTAGCTATTTCTTCAAATTCTCTTTATCCATGGACAATTGTTACCATTCAAGTTTTGATTTGGATAAAATAATATAAAAAATTGTAAAATTCCTTTATATATTCTATTGAATACTTTACAAATAATATGAGGTTTTTATGTGTTTTTAGAATGGAAACAATTTTGTTTGCCTGAAATCTATACAAGCTCTTCAGACGTTTGCAAATTATATTAATAGTATACGAGTGAAGTCATAGTATAGGTTAGAGAATAAAAAATGAGAAGAACTTAATAATTTTAATTTTTTTTAATAGATTTAGATCGCATATCAACTTATAATCATCATAATTAATTAATGAATGCTATTATGTAAATCAAACCGATCTCATAAAGACCATTTTTTTATTGTTATTAAATTAATCTTATTAGATTATAATTAATTAAAATCTAACGAAAGTTTTTTAATGTATGTTAACGATTTAGTTTTCAGTCACGGAGGAATCAGAATAGCTAAACTTTATCTAAGACGATCGAAGGCTCTGTTTTGATATAAAATATTAATCTCACAATAATTAATTTAATAATGACATCTTTAAACTAGTAAATTATTTACTGTATGTATGTATGTATATATATATATATATGCATGCAAGATTTTATCGTAAAATACGTTTCGAAAATTATAAAATATGTAATCAAAAATTGAAGATATACTGTACTAGTATATTAAGCTATAGCTGAAAATTCAAAAATATTGTGCATAAAATAACCATAAAATAAAATAATAAAATTAATTTTTTTCTAAACCAAAATCCGCATAAATATCTATGAAAAAATAAGAATATATATATAATAAAAAGAAAAAATATTTTTATCTTATTATGTAAAGCTAAGATTGAAAAATTCTCTCTTTTCACGGATGAAATATTGAAATATATTGAATCTTTCTGGGCAAATTCTAATAATTCAGTTGATATTCCGTAATTTTCTAAGCATTTTCTGAACACATCATTGTAATTGGATTTCTAGCTGAATTATTAAAATATTAAATGACATATTTAAAGGCTATTGAATATCATTTTCGGTATGTTTAATAAATTATGCTATCGCATGAAATATTTATTACATGTAGTAATATTTATTTGCAAACGAATATAAGAAATCGTGTATTGATTTCATAATAAATTATTTTATGAATTGTGACATTCATGTTACCTGTTAATGATGAGCAGTTTAATTATATTAATTGCATATAAAATCGATTTATACGCTAATTATTGCTGTGTTAAGTTAAATTTAAGGAATCCTGAATAAATTCAATTTTAGCGAGAAAAGACATTGCAATTATATCTAAGAGTTCTTAATATAAGTTTTGTTGATTAGGCAAGGAAAAAGTTTTGCAGAAAATCATAATTTATTTAAAATGCATTTGATTTCAGGAATCAAATTCTAGTTAATCTGATAAATCCGATTAATGAACTTAAAATATTCATGTGCATGCGAAGATAGTTGAATGAAATGATATTAAGAAGGGATTCTCTAGAGGAAAATAATCTGAAACAGTTCATGCTGATTTATTGTTTGCAAATTTTATCTTGAAATTTGTTTTAAACAAGAATATTTAACAAGAAATTGGAAGGCAGAAGTTTAATATAATTGCATAGTTTATTTTTATTGTTATTAAATTCACAAAATGACTTGTTTTTATATGAGAAGCGTTTTAATAATTTTAAAGGAAGATTAACAAATATTTCATTTATATCCGTATAGATTATAAAATACAGTAGTTTACAGGCATGTACGTTTTTTTTTTTATTTCAGAAAGAAAAAAAATATTTAGGATTTTCATATAAAATATTTTTCATCTGGCACCTCTATGAATGTTTAGATAGATATCTAAATGATCTGTTCATTTTATAACATTAAGTGTTATCTGTTCATAAATACATTAAGTATTTTAATTATAATTTCAAAAATATCGCGTGAATATATTTCGCTCATGGACAACTAATATGCAGCTTGATGTTTTATAAAAACTGTCGTAGAAAGCTATTTGAATTAAGTTACCACAACATAGTTCTCGCCTATCGTTTATTGAAAATATTTTACATCATTATTTTTATTTCACCTATCCATCTCTGTTATTGAAAATCTGTCAAACTTGATGTGTTCAGATGATGCACACAGTATTGACAGATTTTCAAATTTCAAAGTTTGACAGATGATGATGCACAGGTTAATGATAAGAGAAATGTCAAATCAGCAGGCAATGCACACGAAGTGACACTATCATCGATGCATTTTTTTGAATTAAAATTAAATTGTTTTTCATATCAAAATGCAATATCAAGAAAAATTGGATAGATGTGGATATCACTAATGCGATATCATGAGAGTCCATACTTATAAAGAAAAACTCAGTATACGAAAGTTAGCATCCAGTCTTGCAAATTTTCACTCCCATGCTGTTTTATTGTCTACTATTACTGGATTTATTGATCGAGAATGTAAATAATTTAGACATGCAAATTATTATTATTTATTAATATTAAAAAATTGACTTATACCAGTAATTTTGTAAACATTTTTCCAATACTGACTTCTACGAAATGCGATTAAATATAAGAAAATAGCCGGTAACATGTGGGCTTTCTGCTAATTTTATAATATAGTGTTGTATTTATATTTCAAGAGACGATTTTTCTCTTATAAGATAATTACAACTATTTAAACGTAGAGTACAAAACATTAATTTTGCATGGATCAATTTGACTAGCCAATCTATTATATTCAATTAAAATAAAAGATTATTCATTGGTATGAAATTGATCCAAACTTTTAAATTTAATTTGTTTTTTTTTGCAATCGTTTCAACTTCGTTACATCCTGCTTTTGTAATTAATATTTTCGGTTTTGTTCTTACAACGTTTAAGCCAGCAACGTATTCTTGCAAAATAATTGATATATATATGTGATATTTAATTAAATAACATATTTTGTTACTAAATAATTCTAAAATCTTTCTTTACTTATTTCATTATCTGTTGAGATTATAACCACTTATCATTTAATGTTTGTGAACAATATGAATGTGGAGAAAATAAATTACAGTATACGTTTTATGAAATATTAAACGGAAGTAATTTAGTTAAGTCACCGGAAAGCAAAATTTCCAGACACAAATATTTTTGACATATCGTGCCATCTATCGATTAATTTATAAAATTTTTTATCGTTATCTAGATTATTTAATATATATTTGGGAATGCTTATTCTAAAAATATTGAATAATCCATATCTTAAGTTGGATCACTAGAAAAAATAGTATCAAGTTTAACAGCTAGAGTTTTTGCGATTACAAACAACTAAATAAACAAAACATGTATAAGATGTGAAAGTAAAATTGTTTTCACATTTTTCCTGTCAATGAAGGATAGAATAGATCTTCAACTTACACTTAGTTTCGTAAAAAGCGACTATAGATATGTGCGGTTACCAATATCAGTTACTGTGGGCTCATCCGTGGGTTCTCTATAAAGAACAGATAAGAAAAAATCTTCCTTAATATGTGACTTGAAACATTTCATTGATATTTTTTCATCTGGTTACAACATAAAACATTTTATTCAATATGTTAATATTATCTCCAAGGTAGTTTAAATTAATCTCTTAATGCATCTATAGTGTTGTTACAAATACATTCTAACGCTGCTTAATCATATATATTAATAGGGAACGTGGCTGGCTGGCTGGATTTTCCTTTTGCAGCCCAGTTATTGTACCGATTCTTATAAGTTGGATATTAGAAAGATATAAAATACGGATTTCTGCGAAAGCCAAAATTTTTTTGTCGTTATTAATGATTTAAAAATTAAGAAATAAATATTAAATTAAAATTGTAGTTTTTCTAAACAGACAAAATTCGAAGGTAGCGCTGTAAACAAATAATGGGCACCATATACGTATACGAGTTCGTAGGAATTTTTCCAATGATACTTCAAAGTTGTAAGATTTCTGTTCATTTATTTGAACAGTAATATCTTGTCTTTTAATAATCCCAATCTCTTAAACATCCTTACTCTCTTATGGAAGTCCATCACTATGATATCTTACTTTCTTATGGTCATTAATCTCTTTAAGTGTGGTCGACATTATAAAGTATTGTCAAATATTGCAAACTAATTATTGCATAGCTTCAAAATTGTATGGACGAAGGATATTAAAAAAGTGAATATATATAACCATTTTCTCTTTTCTATTTTGCACTTCATCAACCGTTTGTAATTAAGTTGCAGGACTATTCCAAATTCGATTTCTACTCAAACATCTGAAGGGATCATTAAGAATGGACGGGGATTTGGGTCCATTTTGGATCTTTCCTAAAAAGTCTGGTGTTGTAGGACCAAAAAACTTAATAGGTATGCTTCTTAATTTTAGGAAAACGGCTTATTATCTTGTCATTCTCTTGACGAGAATTCTTCAAAATATTGGAAATAAAAACTTTATGTACTGTATGAATATTATCCACGTGACTGGAGAATTTATTCAGCTATATGACTATGCTATTGAGAAATCTACCGAAAGGGTATTAGACTTCTATCAGGAAGATTTGAAATTAATGTCAAGTCTCAATCTCCGATTTTTTAGATTATTTTTTCGGAAAAATCAGATCTCGATGTTTAATTCCCATATTCTATATAATTGTCTCACTCACTTAGTAACTTCTAGTGTAAAATAAGAAAGACTTAATAAAAAGTTTGAACGGCTGATTATAAACTATAAAATCCCCATCCAAATATTTCAAGATTATATAAAAGTAAAAGAAGAATGTTGACGAATTCACTTCTATTTTTAATTAAATATTCAAGAAATGCATGGATCCAGATAGACAAGTAAAATAAAATAATCGAATCAGTATCTGGTTACGAAATTCTAGAATAACTTGAAATATAATTGGGATCCGGAATAAATTCTTCATTTGGAAAGCTACATAAGAGCATCGTATTTCATCAATAAAACAAGCATATAATTTTCACTTTTAAAAATTTAAGTAAGCAATATGCAATAATTATTATTATCTAATAGAAAATATATTGAAAATATAGCCATTTGTTAAGAAAGAAACGTCGAAGAATCGGATTTCTACAAGGACCTCTCAAGTCCTTGAAGAAATCCGATTTTTTTCGATAAGGTCATTGAAAAACATCAACCAAGAAATAAATTTAAAAATGTCATAATATCTCCAGTGGATAAGTCGGTTGTACCAATTGATTATCTATGACTCCGTTCCATAGTCTTTCTTTCTTAGTCATAGGTGCTTTTTTTTCTATCAAACTAGAGTCAGCTGTGTGAGAATTGCCACATCTGATCAAACAAAGCATGATCGCACTCATACCAATTGATAAAATAGCAATTTTTATAAAATATAAAACTAAGAAAAATTTTGGCGATTTCGATTGGTACAACCGACTTATCCACCGGAAGATATTATGACATTTTTAAATTTATTTTTTGGCTGATTTTTTCAATGACCTTATCGAAAAAATCGGATTTCTTCAAGGGATCGAGAGGTATAGTCGACGTTTCTTTCTTAACAAATGGCTGTATTTCATTTCTAAGTAATAAATTGAAATCGTCATTTAACCGACATTTAATTGTCAATAGAATTATTGTGCATCTTTTATAACCATACTTATTCGATTGACTAAACCATTTGAAAAACATCTCCGAACTCGTGTATGCATCATAAAATGCCGTCCGCATCTTTGGGCGTCCGTTATTACCAAGGTTTTTGGTTATTACCATCGATATATATATATCGATGATGATAACGTTACGGTGCCATCTGCGAATTTTGTATTTTTAGAGAAACTACAATTTCAATTTAATTTTTATTCCTTTAAATTATTAACAACAACGAATAATTTTGGCTGTCGCAGACATCTAAAGATTAGATCTTTCTAACGATAGCTGTTTATAGAAATCGGTATAGTGGTTCGACCGAAAAAGGATATCCAGCCACATTTGATTATTAATATAAATTATGATAAATATATTGACTGTACACTTCAAAATAGTATTGTATCGACACAAGTCTGCTATGATATTATTATTAGTAAGCACTGGAAAACACAGAAACATACAGTAGATATATAATAAGGATGTATAAAAATACTCACGTGTAAATTGCTGTTACATTGAAACAATAATACAACAGCAATTTGCATACATTTTAATACAATAATTTGCTTTGTATGTGATCCATAATCCATAACGATTGCAAAAATCGAATATGAATTAAAATTTTAAAATACTTATTGCATTGCACTATTGTTAACTGCTTATCATACAATTCAAAAACAATCGAAATTAAATTTCATACATGACACCTATTTTATTATCATATTGTAAATAAATCATTATGGTCATTATATACCGTACCTATATTCTTGCTGATACATGCTGGAGTTCTCGACAATGTACGATAGCCTCCAATACTTGCATGTTAAGCCGTCTCCAATACTTGCATGTTAACCGATCAGTGGTCAAGCCGTCTGTGGGCTTGACCACTGATCGGTTATAACTTGAATTTTGTGTGTTTATTTGGAAAATAAAGTAATCATTACGAACTTTAACTCCATATTACATACCAGAAAAAACATGTACGAACAATTTTTCAAAATTTTGTTATCTTCTCTTGTTTCTTTATGCTTCCACCATCCCCTGGATCGTTCTATCGTCCCAGGGAGCGGTTTCGCTTACTTTGAGAAACGTAAGTTTAGAGCTTTGGTTTAGAGGAACTAAAATTTTAATTCAATTTTTATTTCTTAATTTTTAAATTATTAATAATTAGAAAAAATTTTGACTTTCGCAGAAATACAAAGTTTATATTTTTGTAATGATACCCTATTTTAGGAATCGGTACAATAGTTGAATTGGAAAAAAGGAAATTCAACCAGTAAATCGCGTTTCCGTATTAATATATATGATTAAGGGGTGTTTTTTACGGTAACAGATGACGCCACTTTCCATTCAATTAGAATACTATGTGGCGGGGATGGACAAGCCTTCCATAGGCTGTCCATCTCTGGGAGGGGTCAACCAGATTGTGGAGGAC
>WUQG02453517.1:0-12779 GCA_011317285.2 Androctonus mauritanicus | reverse complement strand
GAATAAATTTGGAATAAACTGTACAATTAATAATTAATATTTTAATTTGAACTATGGTGCCACCATCTATTGGATTATTAATCCAATAGATGGTGGCACCATAGTTCAATAGATTGTACAGTTTATTCCAAATTTATTCGCCAGGGGGAGTTAGTGCTTGTTCGGCTTACGTTTGGATGCATAACCTTTTTTACAAATTGATCCACTATTGAAATATATCAGATTGCAAAAAGACTCCTATCACCAACAGGAGATAGACCAAATGGTATCCACTTTGCAAGCTTGGATATCTTTCCTACCACAAGCCATTACAATAACAAATAAACATTTGCATTTCTTTTTTTATCCATTAAGCACAAAAGCCATTTCTTTCTTGATTGCATTATGGCAGATAATGAAAAAGACAAAGGAAAGAAAAGCATTTTTCTGAATACATTCTCCTTTTTATATATTTGATGAAATATGTATAGTGTCGTATTTCAGAGATCAATACAACACTATTAGCAGCTAAGTTTCTTTTTATTTAGAGAAATGTTTTTGGCCATTAGACTATCAGACTACAAACTATCAGTAACAGAATACAATTTAAAAATTTAACATAAAAGAATTCATAGTTATTACAGTTTTTTTAAAGTGTAATTCACAACTTATGAATTACATTTTATTTATACATACAGTGTCATTTACCTTGAACTGTTAGCACCTAATTAAATGATAATTGCAAATATAAATTTATACCATATATACCAACTATATTCAAAGGTCCAAAAATTTAATCAGTTCATAAATACAAAACACGAAGTATTTTTGGCTTTAATAAGCCATCATCGACAGGATTATATACAAAATATTTAAATACTACAGAATTTCTTTGAATTTCAAAAGAACATTTTTTAAAAAAATTAAAGTTCTGTTCAGGTCTTGTATTTAAGAACTGATTAAATGTTATTTCCACAATTATTAATAAATGTCTATTCTCAACAACTTTTGAAACTAAGTTCAGAATTGTCCTGTTCATTAATGGAGATGTGTTTTTAATCAAACATTTAGATCTACCAAGCCAATGATAAACTGCATATTGTGCAGACATCATTATAGAAAATTACAGCTTTCAAGTGGCCGCTTATGCTATATTTATCAGATATTGTCCTAAGTGATCATCATCTGTTTCTTAGCATAATTTTTTATTGGGAAAAAATTCAATATTAAAGATGAAATCAAAACAGAAGTGTCTGACTGACTATTTCACAGAAATTATAGTCTTCTTATACAGATGGAATAAAAAAATTTCCATAAAGATGATGATAAATTGTTAATAATGAAAAAATAAAATATAATTAATTTTATTAAGGCAAATATATATCAGTGATTCAAAATTCCTCAAAAATATATGTGAAGTTACGAACTATCCTGATATATTAAATATAAAAATATTTACTTGATGGATAAAATTTTTTATTTTCTGTATAATAATAAATATGAATTATCATATAAATTATGAATTGTTCACTTATCCTGAACTCTAATCATCTGGATAGAGATATGCCACTTCATATATGAATTATCATATTAGAAAAAGATTTTATTCTTGCATATTAATAATTTTTAATTTCTGACTGCTATTTTCAGAGTTATTAAGATTGAAAAAAGAAATCACAAAAGATATTGAAGTTAGGTTGACTGTAAAAACCATTTATTTAAGATTATTTTAAAAAATAATACTTTTATTATTAAACTGCTAATAGATATTGTGCCATCTATTGGAAAAAAAATACTTTTTTGAGGGTGCTAAGATAAAAGATTTTGTGATTTTTTTCCTTTGGATATGGCCATCTCAAAGGCCAAATTTGTAGTTGATATATCCAGTTGTTAGGGCTGAGAATTTCTATTACTCACTCATGTTATCTAGCTTTTTTATACTTAAATATTATTTATAGAAAACTAAAATTTGAAACTCACTCGACATATTATATTTTTGCTGATGATATATCTTGATGTCGGTAGGTGCTTCTAGGCTACGTCTGGCACGAACTTTTACACCTCTACCAAATTTATCTTGATGATATATTTCTCCAGTGTCTTTTGCTATCCAGTACATTTGGTCTTCAAAGATGTCTAGTGCAGAAGGATGATGCAAATCTAAAACAAAAGTATAATTCTAAGCATGTGGAAAAAAGATAAATTAATATATTTTCAATATTATAAGTACCCTTGCTGATTATTGTGGTACGGTCTGAACCATCTATCCGCATAGAGTCTATGGTACTCTCTTTCGTATCACACCAGTATAACCGATGATCCTGCGCATAATCTATAGTCAGACCAGTGGGATATCCCAACTTTTCATCTAATATCACTCGCCGTTTGCTACCATCCATCCAAGAACTTTCTATTTTTGGGGAGCTACCACTTTCTGTCCAGAACATCAAGCTGAAATACAGAGTTATTCAAAAGATAAAGTATATTGACTTAAACATCAAATATATTTACTGAAATGCCAGATTTAAAGTTTTTTTTTACAGTGTGAAAGATAAAATTTATAATAACTACATACAGTAATATCAATTAATTAGGAGAAACTGAAGTCAAAGAACAATCTGAACTTGCCAAATATTCCTAGCGGAATAGTTTAGAATGAGAGTGTAATTTTAATAATCAATTATAAATTACTCCAAGCACTTCCAAACTGTGAATTTACTAGTATTAATCCATAACTCTGAAATGATAATTATCAATTTTTTTACTTTAGATTATTAAATAAGATCTGAAAGATTTTTAAATGCCCCATCATTATATCTTAGAACAATATCATGGATTAAATTACTTGCTTTCGTATAACTTAGTTCTCAAAAAATAGCACTATACGCAAGCAACTGTTTTATTCTGTAAAACGTTTTCGGATCCAAGTTTGATCCCTCATCAGTATATTATTTTGATTATTCTTTGTTCTTAAGAGATTAAGTTCTTCAGTTATATGTACTGATGAGGAACCAAACTTGAGTCCAAAAACGTTTTACAGAATAAAACAGTTACTTGCATATAGTGCTATTTTTTGAGAACTAAATTATATCTTAGAAAATTGGTGATTAAAACTACAAATAAACAAGTTTCTTGTTCCTTTTTGATAATATTAAAAAATAAATTTATATATATAAAGTCCATAGTTCTATTTTTTTAAAGATTTTGCAAATAATCTGGAGAAATTAATTTCCCCAGTTAATCAGAGTCTACTGTATTAATTATTTGGACTATGTGAAGAAGAATAGATTGATTAATCTATAAAATCCATCATTTATCCAAAATTATGTATTTTTGTTAAGTCACTATTCTGATTTAGAAATTTAGTTTTCTTTTATGATAAGAAATGTTTTCTTATTCAACTTTTGAATGAGAAATCTGACAGAAATCAAGTGTTGGATTGGTCCTTAGATAATAAACTAAGAATATCCAATAGATAACTGCAAAAATATCTAACTGCATAATATTTACAAAAATAAGTAATAATTTGCATAGATTTAACAACTGTCATTTATGCAAATAAAAACATCAAAATAAGCTTTCTTCTATTTGCATAACTAACACAGTATTTTACGTTATAAATGCACACAAAGTTTTTTAAAGTTAACATTTATTAATAAGAGATTCCTAAATATATACTTGAGATGTATTAATTAGTTAAAAAATTGAAAAATGTTTATGTTTGAGTTTACAAAAAGAAACACCTATACCAGATAATACTTTTATATCATATTTTTCATTAGTATATTATATGACTAACCCCAGTTCAGGAGCCACAGCCATTGATGTAGGATTTTCCATAGCAGCAGAAACTACAGTATGTCTGTAACGACCATCCAGATGGCTAACAAGTATTCTTCCTTGGGGTTTATTTCCAGAAAGATTGATGTCCATCCAATATAAATTTCTGCAAAAAAAAATGATTTTTATTTTGTATATTATTATTAAAATATTTTTATCTACAGTTATCAATAAATAAATAAAAATATACTTAAATTGTTATTTATTGTTAAGGAATTTGTGAAAACCATTATTAATATTCATAAAATAAAAATAAAACCAGCATATTAAATCAGATTGAGTCAAAGATAGAATTAACAGATCTAATAATTATTATTATTAAAAAGATTACAGATTCAATAAAGGGAATATTATAATCATAAATATTAAATTTTCTTACCTTCCCACCCAGTCAATGGCCACAGCAGTTGGTTTTGTAAGGCCTTTCAATTCCAGATTTTGTGCATATCCTGTTCCTTGATGCTTTGTGTCGGGGAGAAACGAGCGTTTTATTGTCTTTTCGTATGAATCAGCCCAGTATACGATATCTAAAATAATAATTTTTTTATAATTTTTATACTTTGAATTCAATATTAGAGATTTAGTAAATATTATAAAATGCACCTCTAACTGGATCAAAATCAAATGCTTGAATTCTGATCTGGCCACCTATGACTGATGATTGAGACTGCAGTGCAGGATCGAAAGAACGTATGTCAGGACCAGTAGCATATAAAATAAATAGGTTGAGATCTGAAAATGTAGTCTGTTAAACAAATATTTTGATAAGATTAAAATAAAGAAGGACTAATGTTCACCTTTAGTGGCACAATGTTTGCCATATGCTTGGAATCCTTCATGACAAGAACAAGTATATCCTCCTTTTGTATTTATACATATTTGAGAACAATTGTGGCCAAAACTAGCACACTCATTCACATCTTATTAGAAATGATGAAAATTTTATAATTAAATTATAAAAGATATGCATGTAAAATTTTTATGTTTATACTTACCATCACATAGTTTAGTGTCTTTACTATTTACTTTATATCCTTTATCACAGACACATATATATCCTTTATCATTTAAAGATGTACAATTATGTTGACATCCACCTTTACTGAAAGCATCACACTTTCCTATATCTGAAATAATTATTTTTAAAATATAATCACAAAATCTAAGAAAAAAAATTTGGTAACATACATTCCTAGAGATATTCAAATGCAAATATGTGATGAAATTACTTACGGCATCCTATTTCATCTGAAACATCTCCACAGTCATCCTTATGGTCACACACTTTAGCCAGCTCGAGGCACTTTCCATTGGTACATTTGAACTGTCCACTTTTGCATGAAGGTGGGGGTTTATAACATAACGAATGATTATTTTCATCACTTCCATCTCCACAATCATTGCGACCATTGCAAATTTGCCATTTTGGAATGCATCGGTGATTTTTACACTGAAATTTGCGGGTTGTATCGCAAGAGAAATTTGCTGTGAAAGAATGTTTGATTATTTTGAATATTTTCTTTATAGATTAAAACAATTACAGAAATCAGCTTACTGCAGATACGATCTTGTTCATCAGAATTATCTCCACAATCATCATCTCCATCACAAACAAAATCATGGAGGAGGCATATCTATCAGAATATATCATATTAGTTTTTGCTTTAAATCAATCTTAATACAAAACTTTCTTTACTTATGTAAAAAATTTTGACATCTAAAATATTTAAAAGATCATCTTTATAATTTTGTATGCAATTCATTACTGCTATGTCAAATTGCAATACTGAACTGCATACAAAATTAACAGAGATAACAACACCATCAATAGTTAACTTTTGGTAATTAGTATCCTCCTAAATCATAATACAGTAGACTATCACTTTAACTGGCCTCAGCTTTAACCTGCCACATTCTTGTCGAGTTATGGTAGAGATAAAAACAAAGAAAGTAAGGCTTGAAATTACAATAAAATATATTGAACAATAAGACTGTTCATCTGCCATTGATATAATTCTTATGAAAAAATGACTTCATTAATTCGTTTTTTGAAACAAAATTATACTTATATAAAGAACCAGAATTTTGAAAATTAAAAAACATTTATATATTTTTTAATCTATAAACAATATTTTGCAGATTTTTGAGGTTTGGTTCCATAGGAGTCAGTTAATTGAGAATCGACTGTAATTACTCTATATATATATACACATTAAATTCTATAGTTATAGCATATATCTTGCATTTAGGGTAGGTTATATCACATAATATAATGTCTTTAATTATAGCATAATTTATATAAAAAAAGTTTATTGTGACATTGTCAAGAACACAAATTAGTTGGGGAATTCTTATAAATCAAAAAAAAAACATTCTTACCGTATTATTACATTGAAACATGCTCTCTTGACAGTACCGACCATTTGGATAACGTGTGGGGCAATTAAATTCATCCGAAGTGTCTCGACAGTCTTTATTTCCATCACACATCAATTTTACATTAATACAGTGTCCACTTAAACATTTGAATTGGTCTGGCTAATATAATGAGAATAAATTTTTTTAAAATATTACTATACTGACTTACTATTAAAAAAATATACAGTTAGATTAATTCTTTCTTACTTTACAGTTAAAATCCTTGCAATCTTTTTCATCACTCCCATCATCACAGTCATCATCATGATCACATCTCCATTTCATTGGTATACATCTTTTGTTTTTGCACTGAAATTCACTTTCAGAGCATTCTCGATAGAGATTGGCTAAAAATAAAAATTTTTTTAATAATTTATTATAGACAAGGGAATTGTCTGTAATTTGTACATCATAGAACTATCATTTTACTTAAGACAGGTTTTTTAAAAGAATAATTATCTGAGAAATATTGGAAATATTATGTTGTAAATATATAAGCCCTGACGATGGCGTTATGTAAGCTGAAAACGTTAGGCAATAAACAATTTTTTGTTTTGAGATTAGCACAACTGCTTTAGTATGTACTTGAATTCAAAAGTTCTTTGTAAATATATCATTTATAATTTAACTATCAATAACTTGTTAAATAGTATAACTTTAATAGGAATTTCTGGAAGACAAATGTCTTTCTGTGCAACAGAATCCTACAAATACAGGCATATTCTGGAATTATGTCTTGTCAAGGTGAGGGAGCTTGTGTGTTCTAATGGCCCTGAGAGCTATGCCAGCAGTAGCTTTGCTACTAATAGGATTTTCCATGCCGGACAGGTCAAAGGAAAAGGGCCAGACCAAGAGAGCCCTACCCAAACTAAGGTGTAAGGCATCATGCTGAGAGTTGAGCGGCTGTGGGATAGTAAAAGATAGTGTTCTGAATGATCCCTTCAAGGCACTGAGTGAAACCTTGTCATAGTTAGCCATCCAACCATATTGGAGGATACCTGGGTAGTGACTTGTTTTGTTTCCTCCAGTAAGTATTTGTCGCATGGGTGACAAAAACATTCCTTTTGAGGGGACTGCTTCTCTGCCCCACTGCAGGGTCAGAGTTCTGGTTTGTTTGTTGAAAGAGCTGGAGTTGCCAATATATCTCTTGGTGGTGGGACAGTGGAGCAGTCTGCCTCTGCCTCTTCCGTTGAACCTGGTCCACAACGTGCAAGATTGTCTGGAGTGGTTAGAAGAAAATAGAGAAGGGCTAGGAGGGAAGGTTCTGGTACTAGTGGGTCTCAGAAACCAGGTTAACTGGGTCACAATTCCCAACTGGCTTCGTCTGATCCTCCTATCAGTATTTCTAATGCTGGTAAGCAGACCAAATTTGCAGTCTCTATCCACTCTTCTGAGAAGAGTAGACCTGCAAAAAAGATTCAATGCTCTCAACCAGGGTTATATTCTGAAGTATTGACTTCCCTTCAGATGACCATTATCAAGGAGAGCTATCCAGACTTTAAGATAGTGGTTGATAAAGTTTATCTTCTACAAGAAAAGATTCCAAGCAGAATAGATGAAACTCCTTTGGGAGAACCTCTACTAATGCTCAGGAGTTATATCTTGGACAATGGTGCACTCATACTTGTATGAATGCACCATTGTCCAATGGCTTACCCAGCTTTTGGATAGGGTGTACTCTTGGAGAAGGAATTTGTTTAAGGGTTTTTCCTGTGAAAACCTTCCTAAGCCCAAGAAAGTGGCATTCTGCACTGTAGCTATCCACACATGGGATGTGAATAAAATTTTGGCTCATCCCAGGACTTATAATCTGGGAACTCAAAACTGAGAACTGGAGAGTTCTGGGTCAAAGCAAAGAGCCTGCCCTGGCCATCAGATTTGATGAATGGGTGAATTGTCAGCAACTGGTTGACAGCTCAGCACCTCATTTACTGGAAGTCTACTCCTAGACTTAGGCAGGTGAAAGCTCTCATTTTGGGCTTCTCTGTACAGAGAACTAAAGAGTTGCTTTCACTGCATAAAAATGAAGCTAGGATTATTACTGGGCTCCTGACAGGGCATTGTCATCTTATAAGTCACCTTCACTTAATTGGGATTGTTAATAGTCCCACCTGTAGATGATGTCAGGATGGAGATGAAACTCTTCTTCACATTTTGTGTGAATGTGTCACCCTTTCAGGGCTAAGGTATGATCAAAAATAATGTATAATTAAATAACAGCATTACTCGACAGATAATAACTCAATAGAATTTTTTATTCTGAAGCAAACATTTTCGATGCTCTTAGCATCATCATCAGACTAAATATTTTTGATGTTGAGAGCATTGGAAACGTTTGCTTCAAAATAAAAAATTCTATTGAGTTATTATCTACTGAATAGTGCTGTTATTTAATTATATATTATTTTTGATGAAATCGATATAAAGCAGAAATTTGAGAATTATGGATAAGGTATGATCTTCTTGGGATGCATTTCTCTGCATCTTTTTACAGTCCCATTGAAGAAGATACTGTCTTTTGTGATTAAGACAGGACTTCATATGGGATGATTCTGTTGGGACTGCACAATAGACCATTGGTGGTCGCAGTGGTAGGACTGTGAAGTGCTTCCCCCTTTCCTACATCTACATCTGGAGTTATGTCACTTTAGACTCTAGACTGATGCCATAATTCAAAAATGTCTATAAATCGAAGCACTGTCTTTTTTTTTTACTTATCAATGCATGTAATGCACTGCAATTGTTGTGTATGTACATAGTTAAGAAAAATGAAGTATTTATAACTAAAAGAAATAGATTTATTTCAAAAAAGCCTTTATTAAATTGGAAAAAATTCAGCACTTTGGCAGGAATAGAAAGACAGTACACATATTTTAACTAGAAGTAGTGCTTTCGATTTTTAATAAACTAATCATCATCAGTTTCAAAGACAAAAAACAATTCTATAGAACATTGGATAATTAAATTTATCCAATGTTTAAATGAGTATTTAAACTCGTTTAAATACGAGTAACTATGGTAACATTTGATAAATATTAAAATAAAAGAAAATAATACATAAAATATACTAAATAAGAAAATAATAACATAATCAGATAAGGTGTTAATATTATTTTAAGGAAGGGAAGAATAGCAGAGTCAATCACGATCTATGACAGAAAAAACTCAATCCCAAGAACTATTAATATGGTAGACCCAACATTGATTAGCAATGCTTGGAAATCATGTATACCTAGCAGTTAACCGGCTATCCTATTTTGGACTTATTGTGCCTCTATAGTAGATTTATTGTAAATTAGTTTTAACCTCAAAATAATATTAACACCTTATCTGCTATTATTTTCTTATTTAGTATATTTTATGCATTATTTTATTTTATTTTAATATTTATCAAATGTTACCATAGTTACTCATTTAAATTTATCCGACGTTCTATAGAATTTTTTTGTCTTTGAAGCTGATGATGATTAGTTTATTAAAAATCGAAAGCGCTGCTTCTAGTTAAAATATGTGTACTGTCTTTCTATTCCTGCCAAAGTGCTAAATTTTTTCCAATTTGAATTTTACTGGCAGTGTAAAGAATATTTATTGTGATTATATAATATCTTTTTTTATTAGAATTTATAAAATAAAAATAGAAAAATTTTACCTGATTCTTAAATAAATATTTTAAACACATTTTTAGATTATTTCTCAAATAGCTATAAAGTATGACTTACCAGAATAATACAAGAAAATAAGTGAGCCGAAAGCACTCTAGTAAATAAAGTTTTATTTTCAAATAAGAGAAGAGTTAATTCCTGCTTAAAAAGCTGAATAAAGATTATTGTTAAAAGAAAATAGTTAAAACTTTTATTTGAAATCACATAAAGTATTTATGTAATTTCAGATTGTTTTATTAGTTTCACATAAAACTTTTAACTAAAACATGATTAACTACTATAACTATTAACTATTTTTAGTTTAGAAAAATCTTTAGTTATTGTTAAATTAAAATAACAATTTTGTATCTTGGAGGCATATGACACTATGTCCAATTTTTTGAAATTGAACATAGTGTCATATGACTCAGGTACAGAATTATAATATTTGATACTTGATCTTAGCCTGAATAATAACTTGTCCCAGGTTTTGCCTAGTTTAGAAAGTATTTCAAATTTGCATAATAATGAACATCTGTCTAGTATTGCAGAAGGATCTTCTGAAGAAGTTTATGAATCATCAGAAACAGAAAAAGTATCTGAAGAAGCAATAAAATCAAATAATTCCAAACCATCAAGAGAAACAAATAGTCCAATTACACCATTTAATGATTATATTGTAAATATTCCTGATCCAATAAAAGAAGTTGAAGTATGAATTATAATAATAACTATAATATAAAATTAAAATATGAAATATTATTAATTCATTTCTGTATTGTTTCAAAATAGGAGGAAGTACAAAACAGTGGACAAGAATTTTTGAGAAATGTATTGTGGACTTTTGAAGATATTCATATGCTCATAGGATCAGATATGCCAATATTTGGAGGAGGAACACATCCTGCAGTTAGTTTAAAATTAAGGTTAACTATTATGTTTATATAATAAAATTAGCATAATGAAATTTTTTACATAATAAAAATGCCAATAGAAATCAACAGAAGCTAGCAAAAATTTAAAACTTGAATAAGGCCTTTATTAATGTCAAGTAATATATAGAGTAGAAATGATAACAGAAACATGAATGTTTTTCATAGAGCAGTTCTAAATTTTTAAACATTTTATATCATAATTTATATTTAAAACTCGAGTGCTGTTTTATACTTCATGTGGATATATTTTACCAAATTTAAATATAAAACACAGTTAGATTTTTTATGTGAAATAGTTTTGGCTTTTTACTATAGACCTATAATCAAATTAAGTCTCAATAAACAAAATTTATATGAGGGTTCCCATTGATGCTATTGGTCTTCCACAGTCCAATTCATCTCTCCAATGTCAATCAGATGACTTCATCATATAGCATTTTACAAATTTTTGGATTTAATTCCAGATGTGAGATCAATATATTTTCAGAAGAGGGTTCAGTTACTTGAACTAAATTCTTCAACTGATACCCCACTCTACTACTAGTGTGAGTGACCAACTTTTGGTATTGCTATCTCCATCAATTTGTGGATATAATTGGGTAATAAATTAGTTAATTTTTGTTAAGTTGCCATATTGCACATGGGTTATATTATCAGTGGTATCTAAATTAGAGAACAACACATAAAGAAAATATACAATGATAAATTTATATACAGAATTTATAAAATAAACAACAAATTCTTTTCCTCTAATAAAATAAAATCTCTCATTTAGATAACAAATAAAAATATTTATTAATTCAAAATGTCATTTTTCTTGCTTTAAACACACAAATGTCTTAATCTCATCTTCTAATTATGTATTATTTAATAAGTTTCGATTCATTTTGCAAATACAAAATGATTACCTTATACTGTCAGAACTACTTTGCTTCCTTAACATAAATATATAAGAAAAACAAGCTCAATAAGCAAAGATAATGGAACGCTCTACGGTTGTTTGTTCTAAAAATAGTTTTATGTAATTGTACGGTACTGATGAGGGGCTTTACCTGTAGCCCGAAAATGTTATACCGTAGTAAAAAATTTTCTTTGCTTATTGAGCTTGTTTTTCTTATATACAAAATGATTATTTGCAGATAATTTTTGATATCAGATTTATGCTTAATTTTATAACTTAGTATAAACATGCATCCATTTTTTTTATTTAGCCCCTTGTGACTTACTGATTTATTTTTAAAAAAGAGCTTTTTAAAATTTTCCTTTTTATAAAGTATATTATGTTCTGATGTGTTATCCAGTAGAATATCAACCATTGACTTATAAGGTACGATTGGCTAATACATGTTTGTTACATTAAATATCATTAAACTATTCTCAAATTTATTTTTATTTTTTTTGTTTGTTAAGACTAATGTATGATTGTTTCTGGATATCTTGACAAAACCAATGAGGGCTAATTTAACTGAAATAATTTTTTGTTTTCATATAGAATAATTAAAGTTATTATGGAAATAAATTTTTTCTTTACTAAAGATAATTTATCAATGAATATTCCCAAGTCAATATGTTTTTCTTGTTGAAGTTTTGATTTGTTTACAATGGCACACACAACTTATACTTGATAACAGCATCAGAAGGCAGTATTAACTATGGAAGTGGCATATTACCAACTTTTCTGATGATATTAATGTCCACGGAACAATCAATTTCAATGCAAAAGGTAATAGCATCAATAAGAACAATATTTATTTTTGTAATCATGCCACTGAGTTTACAGTTTTCAATTTCGAATAAACATACAATTAAAGTTACATCGTTTGACGGCTAATCATATACTCTTTTGAGAATGACTTAAAATTACAACTCTTTGCCATTTTATAACTACAGTAGGACCCCATTTATATGTTTTTGAAGGGGGTTGATAAAAATTATGTACAAGTGAGATTAACATTAAAATGAAACT